>JAEBDU010000040.1:0-69491 GCA_016802625.1 Heliconius numata | reverse complement strand
TTTCGTAAATATTTTATATCAGTAATATATGTATACTATAAAATTAAAATCAAATTAAATAGCTTCACGCTGTATCCCGCACATAGCAGGGTAGGCAGAGGGAACCTAGTATTAAGACACTCCGTTCCCCATTTTCTGCCGAATTCTGGAAGTTATTCAAATTTACTGCATGGTGTTTCAGATTTGATCGTAGATACGTCTCGACAGCCTTATCGATAAAGAAATATTTTTTTAAATAACCACGAAAATCTATAAAAAAGCCAAGATCGAATGCGTTAGATCCGATTACACTATGTACGCTGAATAATAAACGACATTCATAAATATTGTTTGAAAACACTATAAATCTTAGCTGTTTCTATTTAGGTTAACCGAAACACGAATAACGATTCTACTAAAGCTAAAATAGTATATACATTTTTTTTATATAGCAACTGTTGTAAATTTTTGTAGGAAATTTTTACAATCTAATAAAGAACTACTTTATAGATTACATTTCAATTATACTATAGAAAAAAGGGGGAGGGTTTCTATAATAGGGATACTGATAGGCCTCGACCTATCATATCCCTATTATATAGGCATATCATCAGTTCGAGTGGATATATTCAGAAGATAAATTTTATTAACCCTAGTCTAATATACTTTTATGATATGCGGAAATGTTTAATCATTTGTTTAAATTTAGAAATTATATTAAAAAAAATGTAATTCATTTCAGAAAAAGCTATTATTAATTATAGAACAATCGTTTTTCTTTAATAAATTTTCGCAATAAAACGTTCAATGAATCTTCAATTTCGCACCCACTCAGCTGTTAGCAGATTTTAATATTTTGATTAAAAATACCTATTTATTCTTTATAAAATATACCTATTTATTTATTTTTAATAAAACATTTTAATTTTATTAAACCTAAATTAGCATATTTATTAAAGTTATATACATATTTGAGAAATTAATAAAATCAAATGAATAATTCAATAGGAAATTGTTTTTTTCATTTGTACCGTTACGCATTTTACATAGAATTTGCATTAACGGCCATGCCATAATCCAATTAAGTGAAATCATAAAGTTGGTAAAAACACGATTAAGCCAGACATATTTATACGACTAAAATATTATATAAGGTGTGGAAATAATACTCTATGTAATTATAAATAATCAATTGAACATAGATACTGCTAGATATTTGAATGTTTAGTCAAATTAATTTTCAACACCCAATAAACGATTAAAACTAAAATACTGTTTGATGTTTCAAATCAAACGACGCGATAAATTTTAATGAATGAGAGTTTTATTGAGAGTATTCTAACCTTTAGAACTACCGTTGCTCTTATTACACTAAAATAAAATAAAAAAATAAAAATAAATAAAATAGAACCGCGTGAATAATTGTCAATTAGTTCTTAGATCTTTTATATTATTGTTAGTTGTGGTTATTGGTTATGAAAAATTATTTAAAAAAATAAATTAAATGTGTATAGATCAGTGTTGTAGGTTCGATCTCCACTCGAGAAAAGGAAAGATTTATTTAAATTTATATTTTCATTTCTTCGCGCTGATCTAGTCAAAGCGCGATGTTGAGTTCCGCCACTCAGCACACAATGGCTAACTTTACGCATTTTATAACTATGACATAATCGAAATATCAATAATAATTATTGATTGTTCTAATTATTTAATTTCAAAATTTTATTACTAAGCAAACTACAGTTCTTTCAAATAAACACAAACTGTGGACCGCACTTTAATTACTTTACTCACTAGACATTCCTAAAGGTCCAAATAATCCTTAAGATGGTTATCGAAAACACTGTAAAACGTTTACGTACTTACCCAGGTTTAACATAAAATACCTGTTGGGATGCTCTCATTAAAGAAGGTACTTCCAAGGAAGTAACAATTCAGATCTTAACATCAGGTTTTATATTCTTAGGTGAACCCAAATGTGTGATAAGAATAAATTAAAAAGAATAAAATGAAATGGAGAATATATGTGACTATATATTTAATATTTTAATTTCTTCGACCTGGTGTGAAGTTCAAAGCAAATTAGGTGGAAAATAGCGAACAGAGTGTACAAACACTAGGTTCCCACTGCCTAGCTTTCTGTGCATTACAGCACGAACCCTAAGAAAACAAAAATTAAATTAATATTAAGAATTTTTCCTCATGTGACTTATAAAAGCTGACATATGTGGCATATAATCATCTGTATTAACGAGTACTTCGCGAAAATGGTTTGTTCCATGTTGATAAAGCTTATGACAATATGACCTTTGGCAAGACATGATAATGTCAAAATATTAAGGTTACCGTTGCGACGATGCGAAAAGGAAAGATTATTTGCAATAATCTAAATAATTCCAACTCGAAAAGAAATATTTATTTAAATTTATATTTTCATTTCTTCGCTTTAATAACAAGGCAAACCGCGGCGTTAAATTCCACTAGTTTAATAAATAAATTATTAAAATCGCGTGCTAACTTAGAAACAGTTCCCATTATATTCTCTTTGTTAATTCAAGCAAGTCTTTCACGGAAAGGTCACAGAAATTCACGAGCATAATGTCAGGTCTAGTTTTAAGTGGGTTGTTAGTAAATAATTACACTTTACTGATATCACGTTAATAATTTTAGGTCAAACATGTAAGTGCTCTGTAATAATATATAATTCATTATTACATAGAATTCTATTGTATCAGCTTCACGCAGAGGGAACAAAGAGTTAAGACACCCCGTTCTCCACTTAAATAAATTTTTCATAAAGTGTCACTGGTCACACATCAACACTAAACACACATCACGTCACACATCAACACTAAATCTATAAATCGAGAAAACAATTTCAAACATTTCAAAAGAGATCTTACTTTAAATGCATTACACAGTAAAATTATAACGCTTATTCTACATCTTCACATTTTATTCTATCTACATAGAAATTTAACCCTGCAAAGTTTTACGAGCTGCTTTATTGGCTACGAAATCGCTTTGAACGTACGATAAAGATCTGAAGCATTATTTGAGGGTATTATATAAGCAAAGTCAGGTGGTTGAGTAGTAATGTTAGGTCTTAGCTGACTATTTGTGGACAGATATATGTTATATTATTGTTATTTAATATGTAATTTGTACCTGTCAATTATATTTTAAATATCAAGTTATATTTTTATCAGCCAAGTCAGTTTTACGCTGTATCCCGCACATAGTAGGTTAGGCAGAGGGAACCTAGTGTTAAGATACTCCGTTTCACCGAATTCTTGAGGCATTGCGTGTTGAGCGGCGGATCTTAACGCCGCTCCAAAGAGCGACATAACCGTAGCGTGACAGTCACACCCTTGTGCCGCTACCCGCCTCTTCAACGTGACGGCCTCTGCGCCACGGCGGCCTCACGTAATATCTTGAAAATTAAGTGGAGAATGGTAAGTTTCAAAACTAGGTTTCTTCTGCCTAGCCTGCTGTATGCGGGATAACTTCAATGTAAAAAAAACCTCACTCAACACGCCATGTATCCAGAAAATCGGCGGAAAATAGAGACAGCGTGACGTTGAAAAAAAGAGAAAAAATACTTAACTCATATATACTCAAATATAACCCATACATTGGGTTCACCGTCCCTCTGAGGTTTGTTCGTTCCTCGTGTAATTATTTGAAATTCAAAGTCACTTCCACCATAACACCAAAGTTGTATTCTTACCCTTTAAAAATGATTACTTCGAGGAGCTAGCTGATTATGAGGGAAATAAAACGAGAAGTCGTTAAACATTTAATCGTCTCTGTCCAAGTTGTTGAGGGATGAAGCTTTTGACATACTTTGTACTTACTTTATCCTATCCTATATCTTATAAAACAAAGTCGCTTTTTGTGTCTGTCTGAACTTTCTAACTCTTCTTCTTCTAAATCACCCAACGGATTTTTATACGGTTTTCACGATTAGGTCGAGTATTTTTCAGGGAAGGTTTATATATAGTTTATTATTCGTACATTTTTATGTAAATTAACATAAATACGATAAATGTGTATAAAGTCCTACCCGTTGAGACACTTTCGCGCATGCGCTGCTTTAATGGTAAGTAATACATGAAAATAATGTACTGGAGTATTGTTTGTCTTAATAAGATCTACAAAAAAGTCTGCGAGAGCATATACGTATCTTTTAAGAATAACGTGTAGTGATCATATTTCTGTCTTAAAATTGTAATTTCAATATATTTTTTATTGTGAGGGATATTTTTCCTTAATGGTATTAATCCTTATCCTTTAAAATACTTTATTAATTTTCTACGTTAAACGAAGATAACATTTGCTTTTTACACAATTTCGAAATTGCGAATAGTTTTAGAGAAAAACGCATTTAATTGTTGACACATCCCGCCGTTGACACATCAGCTGTATGTTACTCAAGTTTCACTTATCCCTTACTCTCAGCATATAAATAAGTATATTAGTTACGTTGGCCATTTAATGTAGATCAAAACTGTCTTTTACTGTTTTTCATTTTAATAAGTACTTTAGAAGTTGTTACAATATCAAAAAATCCTTGCTGCGAAACGGCTCGCCACTCGCCATGCGTCCGCCGCGCCCGCCTGCCTTACACGCATCGGTGGTTCAGTGGTAGAATGCTCGCCAGCCACGCGGGCGGCCCGGGTTCGATTCCCGGCCGATGCATTCTATTTAATTTTCCTCACAGGCAACCACGTCGTGCTTGCTTTTCATCAGGGACGGAATACCCTCTTCAGCATTATGGTTAATGCTGAAGAGCTCGAAAAAAAAAACCCGTCTGCCTCTATAGCAACGAAGATTTAGACACGTTTGCACGTATTGGATAATTGGAGTAGAATGTATTATTTCAGCGCGATATATTTGGTTTCATATTTTTTGTAGTAGTTATTAGTAGGTAGGTTTTTGTTTATAATTTCGTCCGTTTAAAAATAGTCATTTAACTATCTAAAAATAATCATTTAAATATATTTTAATAAGTACTTGAAAAGATTAGTAGCACAGATTTAAAATTACGGTACCTACTAAAAAATCTACGAAAATGCGGGTTGCATTAGGGTTTAATTAATTTTCACATTATCGTAAGTGCTTTGCAAACATATATTATATGAATAATCCAGTAGTAAAAGCGGGCGAAGCCGCAAGGGGGTCGCTAGTAATTGTATATAAGTCTTTTTGTACTTTGAAATGAAATGTTAAATGAGTTAAATAATTGAAAAAAATTGTGTCATTTTATTGGAGAGAGGCCAGTCGTGGCGCAGGTTCTAGCGCGTACCTGACAGGTTGTGGATTCGATTCTTACTCAAGGTAATGAAGTTCCTCGCTCTGGTAACGAGGCAAAGCGCGCCATTGAGTTCCGCCACTCAACACGTAAAGTCACTTGTGAAAATGTTTAAACTGTAAAAAAACCCAAAATGTTACAGTTGTATAATCAGCGTAAAAAAGAAGATAAAATATCTTTTATCTTCAGTCTAGATTTTTTCTGCTTAATTCAGAAACAAACAAGACCACAAGCACATATGTGAAAATAAATAACAAACAAATAAAAAGATAATCCTTATTCTTAAAAGTATTCATTGAAAGTGTAAAGTTGTTTAAGTTGCCTACGAACAAAAGAATACTCTTAGTTGTGAGTTTCGGTATAAGCTGTACTGCGAGAGGACATTGAAGGAAATTTTAAGTTGAATATTTCTTATCAAGATCTTCAGTCGAATCCAGTTTCTTAATTAAAGTTGATCCGTCGTAGCTGTTAATTTGAACCATTATAATTTTTCGTTTGTAGTTAGTTTATTTTTGTGTATATTTTTAGATTATTTTATATAATGGTGGTGAAAAACATAATGTGTCAGTGTGTCAAGAGGATGACATCAGTTTTATCATATTAGATTTTTTTTATAGCATTCTATTTGTTCTAAAATAAATAATTTATAGAAAAATAAAAGATACGTTTAAATAAGAACTGAGTAAAAAAAACTTACAGTTTTTTCGTTTCGTTACCAAAAATATCCATTGAATCTATTACAGGAAGGAAATAAAAATAATTTAAATATATCCATTCCCTCGAGAGAGAATCGAACGAACGAACCGATGCATTTACAGACAGATGAGTTAATAAATAAATTTATTGTATCAAGCTCTTCCATTGCTGAGTGACAGATTAAGATGACAAATGAAACTACTATACTTAAAAAAAATTAAATTAGCATGTAGGTACATAGGTTATATTAGACGAACGAGAAAAAAAATATAATAAAAGAAGCAAATAAAGTTGCTAATGTCGAGTAGATATTTATAAGTACAAAGAACACGCAATCCTGAATTCGGCGGGAAATGGGAAATGGAGTATTTTATCACTGTGCCTACCATGTTGCGGGATACAGAGTGAAGCTGATTTTTTTCATATCAATACTAATTATAGTCATTAGCGTTCTTCCCTATTAAGTGCTTATTTCAAAATACATTGTAATTTCTACGATTTATATAAAAAATATGAAATAATAAGGCGGATTGCGACCGTGAACACAGAAAATAATATCTTAAATTACACGCGTTAAGAAAATGACGTTATTATCCAGGTTTTTTGCAATGTTATAAGAATCATAATAAACATAAAAGATTATTATTACTCAAATGGTTCGGTGTAAAAAATATTTTGTTGTTCTTTTTTATATGAATGCTAGGTGTTTAATATGAATTCGTTTATACTCGTATATTCTAATACCTGAATAATACCTTACTTATACCTTTTTATAACTATTCGTTAATACATGTCTACAGGTGCCAACTAAAAGTAATGGTTATAGGTCCAATAGCTTTCTATTACATAATTATATTTATTTAGCTTCTCGCTGAATTCCGCACATAGCAGGGTCAGCAGAGGAGACCAGGGAACTTAGTGGAATGACTCTCTGTTTCCATTAAAATACACTTTTCGCCTAATACTTGATGCCTCGATAATTGTGTTTTAAATTAAATAACTAAAACAAACACTCATTAGAGGTTTCCGCAAATCTACGGCTATTATCCGTAGATTTGGGTGATTGAATTTCAAAAGGGAAGTTTACGGGAATATATTTTATCTAAAATAAACGATAAGGGAACCTTGTTTTCAGTTTTGAATATCCGAAGGTTAGATTCATTAAAATTTGTCGCGTCGTTTGAGATGTAACATCAAACGGTGTCGTGGGCGCCGCCTCGTTTGATTATCACCGGTCAAGAGTTTGAGCAATTTGAAAGCAAATACTATAGTGATTTACTTATAGGTGCTATGTAATTTTTTGTGGAAAATATACAAAAAAATGTGGTTATAACATTCTGTTCTTTATTTTTAACAAGCGGTCTGCCCGCGGCTTCGCCCGAGCATTTATGTTGTACTAAAATATTAGAATGTTTAAAAGTCCTCCTGACGAAATTAATGCTTAATTATCAAGATACTTTAGTGCCTACCATTTGTTGACAATAAATAGCGTTACATGTGTCTATTTCTACTATCTCAAATATGAACTTCTTAAAAACTTAAATACTTATATCTTTTGATAGAGTGAAGCGATTACAATGAAATAAAAACTAAAACCTTCTCTGAGTTACTTATAAATGTTATGTATAAAAGTTGCTTAAATTTGTTGTGTACTTTTTACGTGATACGTGTTCACATAAACAGACAAACAGACAAAAATTCCAAAATGCAAAAAAAATCCTAAAAAATTCAAAAATAGGATTGAACAAGGAAAATTGTTTAAGTATATGCTTTATACAAATCGCTATATTATAAAAGAATTAAAATGTTATTCATCGTCCTAAAACTTACATAATGATGGCAGTTGGTTTTATGACCGTATGCGAACGACGTCAGAACTTTTTTAATAAAATCTTCCCCTGAACCACCTTCTGGACATAAATTTCAATAGACATATTAGAAAGAAAGGAGAGGGTTGTAGTAATTTATTCTTATAAGTTGAATGGCTTTGGAAAATGGAAAATTATTTGAAATGTTTTAGGAGTTTTAAATATTTTCGACGTCAACGGCGTATTTAGTAAAGCAGCGTAGAAGAAGTCTACTGGTAAGACACATCGCTCTCAACTCTCTGGTCAATTTTCCTGATACTGCGTGCTGAATTATCAAAATCAACGCCGCGGAGTTGGGTATAATAAATACAATTTTTATATATTTTATTTTTCCAGAGTGAGAATCGAATCTACAACTTTCGTTTTGGTGTGGCAGTAAGTATCATATCAGCTGAGTATAATGGTTGTAGATTCAAATATAATACCCTGAAATTTATAATTAATTAATATATTAATATTTTTTATAAACAATAATCGGTCTTGGTTTATATACTTAGTATAACTAACTAAATAGTAGGAGAACAGAGTGTCTTTTTAAACTCGCTATAATACAAAAATTAAAACTAATTATTTTGGTTATAATATTTAGTATTTGATAATAATAATCGATATAAATTTTTCTTAAATTTGGTCATAAGTTCCTTAAATTCTTCATCAATTTTTGTCGAAATAAAAGCAGTTAAATACGTTTCGTCGCCATCATAAGAAATATCATTAAAATTCTCGTTCCGTTCTTAAGGATATTCGTTCCTTTTTCAAATAATCTTAAACGATGTTGAACAAATTTCGAAGTAAAAATCAAATGATTTTAGATCTCTATATCTGCTAATTATGATGTTAAAAGAATAATTATAATTTTTACTTTCTTAAATGTAATTTATTGTTTATCTATTAATATCTGGTGTATTTCTTTCTAACTTGTCCATTTTCTCATCCTCAGTGGGTGCGTATAATAACAATATTGTTTTTCTAAGTATTCGAAAAATGTACCTATTTAAAAGAAATAACTCTTGCTTACGGTAATTATTAATTGAATGCCTTACATAGTACTGTAGGCAGAGGGAACCTGGGAACCTAGTGTTAAGACACTCCTTTACTATTGAGACACTTTCGTCTGAGTTCAATTCCCATTCGAAGAAAAGAAATATTTATTATTTTTCATTTGTTCGTTCCGGCGTCGACGCAAGCCACAGCGTTGAATTCCGTCACTCACCACGCTATGCTGCCACAAAAAAATAAAAAAGACTTTTTTAAATGTCAATTTTTAATGAACACTTACACATACAGCTATCGAACATATTCACAAAATGTATGAAACATTCAAAACGTATGAAACAAACAATATGAGCATAACACAAAAGCCACATAGCATTCCCACAACTTTTAATTAATTGTTGACTAATGTGCTAATACTACGGTATTGTTGGAAACTATTGACAAAAAGCGCATACAATAATAACTTTGTTTGTCCCTGAACAGAGAGTGGAGAGTTTGACGGAAACTTGCACTGCATTAACGGTTAAGCGAGTTACGTCAAGTATTTCATACATCGACCAACTTGTAACCCCTCAAGGCGAAAAGAGATGCAAGATATGAAAGTTCAAAATGTAAAACTTGTCTATTGTAGAGTTTTGCTTTTGTTTTTGATATAAAGTTTCTTTAATTATTGAGGCCAGTCGTGGCACAGAGGCTGTAATCGTGATGGGTTGTGGGTTCGATTTTCAGTCGAGCAAATTAAATATTTAATATGTTCATTTCCAAAGAATACGGCAGAAAACGAGGAACGGAAGTGTCTTAATGAGAACGGAATGTTTTAACACTAGGTTAGCGGTTAGCTTCCTAACCGCCAACCGGAAATACAGTCTAAAGCTAAAAAAAACATAATGAGAATATAAAAAAATATTATTAGCATTTGGTTTTAAACATATATGAGTCCCTTTTAGGTATGGTATTGTATCTGATTAAAAACGCGACTGTTATGGTTTCGATTCCCGCTCGTGGTAATGATAATAGCCGCTTTGGTAATAGCACAAATTTCGGCTAGGAATACCTCTACTCAATAAATGTATTGAGTAGAGGTCTCGAAAATTGCAATTGGAAAACCGAGGGTCTTATATAGGTTTTCTCTGCCTACCCAGCTGCGATACAACGTAAAGCTAAAAAATATTATTAGCTTAAAAGAAATGATATGATGCATAATATGCAAGTAAAATTTAAGCTTTGTAGTTACTTTTAAAGGAAAAAAACCTCTCGCATTTTTGTAGGGGAAATGCATTAAAAGTATTTGCTGGAACGAAGGTAGCACAAATCTTTTTACTTAGAGTATATTTACAAAACACTCCATCTCCTCTTAGATTTTTAGTTTGAAAATTCAAAACTTCCATTTTTCACCGTCCTTACAAAATACTTTGCAAGTCACTTATATTATATTTAGAAAGTTCCAGAATAGTTAAGTTTTGTTTTACGCAAGCTTTAAAGATTTAGTACGGTTAAGTTTTCATATTTAACCAGGAGGGTTAAATATAAAAGTTCAAATTTAATTTTAAGTTTCACTGTAAAAGAGTTTTAACCATAGTGTGACTGGTTTTATAAATTTCTTTTTGAAAGAAGTTGTCGTTTGTATCGAAACTGAAATTTTCGCTTAGTACTTCGTACATAAAATGTAATGAACATAAAATAAAAAAAATGTATATAAAATGCTAGAAGTACTAAGCAAAAATTTCATACATCTGCATAGCATAGCATCTGGTTAAATAAAACCCAACGAATGTATGTGCTTGTGGTTCAATTCTCTCTTAGTGGAATTTTTTCTCTGGTTTGGTAACAATTTTAAGCGTAGCATTGAATTCCGTTACTAAATACATAGGGTATATAGAAAATAAGGTCAAAAGTGGGTAACGGAGTGTCTTAACACCAGGATTTCTCTGCGTACCTACAATTCCAAAATTGGTTCCTCGACGGACGATTCCGACTCGCACTTAACCGGTATTATTATATTATTAATAAGTAAGACGTTAAGCCGAATTTACATTTTCTGTCGATATGTCCATTTGCGGGTAACCTGAACAGAAACCATTTAGATTTATGGTGTTTTTATTCGAGATTTATGAATGTCGTTTATTATTCAGTATTCGCGGCACAATCGAATTTATGACGTACTCCCGGATTTAGTTATATACTATGGACTATTTTGTGTTGTTTATGTGTGGTATAATAATTTGTATTTAATGTAGGTTAAGATGTTGATGATAATCCATACCTATATTATAAATTCGAAAGTAACTCAGTCTGTCTGTCTGTCTGTCTTTTACGCAATCAGGGCCAAACCGCTAATTTAATTGTGATCAAATACTCATATAGAGATACTAGAGGGTCTCGGGATGAACATAGGATATTTTTTTTCTCATATTTGTAATATTATCGATATATACCAATATATTAAAATACTTATTAATTTGACATGCAATTTATTCCTCCATGTTAATAACAATGGTCGCTATGCGACCGTTGCTAAGCAACGATTTGCAAAGTGTGTTGCGTCACCCAAAATGAGCTTTCTTAACGCATCTCTCTATTGAAAACTGAAAATAATTTCATAAATATATTTAATAATAATCGTATAGTTCAAGCGGGCGTAGCCGCCTTCGGGTCCATTAGCTAATAATATATCCTAAATAGGAGTATACGTGACGACCTTCCACCTGAAATATCACCACTTTTGTGTGGCGCAACTCAACACTGTAATTTATGGTACTAGAATGGTTTATAATAATCCATTCTTTCAAGGGTATGTTTAAAATATTTACAAAAGTAAAAATCAAAGTCATATAAACTTATGGTATAGCTTCATTTGAAACATGTACCTGGTTGTTTAGTATTTTAGTTTAATTAAAACTACTCTTTTTTTGTATACTACTTCTTAAGGAAATTTCAAAAATAGATATAATACACTATGTTTCATAGAAAATCTTCGTTCTAAGAGGCGGTTTCGTAAGCTTTCTCTAGATTAAATTTTTCAGTGTACTGGTTGGTAAATAAAACTCCATTCGTTTAAGTAAAATCCTACGTAGATTATTTATATTACGGAACCAGCAAAAGCTTATTAATAGTAAAGATATAGCGAGATGTCATTAGAGCAAAATAATAATGTGGCATGTTATGGATATAGGTTCAAATCCAATATACGAGTACACAGTTCAACTAAAATAATCATTATCGAACTTTTCACCTTAGAAATCACTCTTTTAAGTTTCAATAAACAATGTATATTTTTTATTTGTTATATGCAAAATGATAATGAATACGATCTTCAAACAATACAATGATAATGAATAAGATATTGAGGTACATTTAATTCAAATTGCATTGCTTTTATTTTCGAAACTTAGGAGGCGGAACTTAACGCCTCGTTTCTTGTTGTTTCTAAAGCGAGAAAACGAAAATAAAGCATTCCTCTTAGTTGGAATTGAACCTACTAGTATTACGTTTATAGATAGACGTTGCACCCTGATGGATTTTATTTATTAAAAAAAAATATAAAATAAAAAAAGAACCTATTAATCCTGTAATCTTTATATTATATATATATATCCTTTTAAAATCCACCACGATGATATCAAAATCCATAAATAAATGCATAAAATGAACATTCATAACTCGCCTTGCTTTTAACACTGACCAGTGAAATTTATGCTATCAGAGTATAGAAATATGTACGCCGCACAAATAATGATGCGGTTTTATTGCGGGAAAAGTTGAAATATTTATTGACGTGACTTGCCTTTACTTATTAATATATATATAGTGTTTGAAAGCTAGTAATATTGGAAACAGGAAATTAAAGAATGCTTCGCTTCTTTGCAATTTTCTTCGCAAATACGTGATGAACTGCAAGTAATTGGATGTTTTTTAAAAATGTTTTCTACAGTTTCAATTCTAAATGTTATATTTTTTATATAAATTAGATGAGTACAGTATTTTTTGTATAGTTAAGTAGTCACTATTAATTGTTGGAAGTGTCTTAATGAGAACGAAATGTTTTAACACTAGCTTTCCAGATTCTCTCTGCCTACACTGCTACGTGCGGGATACAGCGTGAAAAATAAAACTACCACTCTTAGAATCAAGAAACTTCAATTTACACATTAAGTATTATTTAAGGTCTTATAAGTATATACTGAAACAGAGTAAGTTATAGAGAGCTATGAATATTTATAAAATGCTATAATAAATATTGTAAGCGTATTTATAGTATATGTGGGACTCTGGGCCATTCAGAATAGCAGGTTCAAATAAGATGGGCAAATGAAAATGTATTGCACAGTCGGGGAGCGTTCTCTGCCAACTTTCGTCAATTGATTTCTTTACACCCCTGAGAGTATGTGTGGAATATTTTGCCAACGAATAATAAATATTAATAATAGCGTCAGTATAAATAGTAGATAAAGATGAAATAATGGTAAACAAATTGAATATTTCTATTTACGGTTTTTTGTATAGGAAGCCAGTGATACAGTATATATAAGATTTTTAGAAAACGTATAAAAAATTAAAAAAGATTTTTTTATAAGCCATTGGGTACCAAAGCAATATAGTAATTGTTATATAGTGTAAAAACCACAACATTTACTTTAACCATGTTTAGAGAATACAACATAATTTAAATCTGTTAATGATAGCTACACTAAGGAGGGTAGTTGTAAACCTGAATCTGAACTCACTACTATCAAGTTTCGACACATTTCAAAGGGTACAATATAACATCAAAAATTGTGAAGACAAGAGAAAAAAAATGAGAAGAAAATCGCAAAATGTATCCAACATGAACTGGCAAAGAAATGCCATCGATCGAATTTCTATGCAAAAAAACACAATGAAACTAGTGTAACTTCTCTAGGATAAAAATATATATAAAAACTATCATATTTTAAGAATTCCCTTGTTGTCAAAGAAATGTTTAAAGACATATAGTATAACTTTAAGTAATGACTATCAAAATAATAAAAAAAAACATATATTAAAATGAAATATAGAAAATTCTATAAAATAATATTTCTCCGACCGTGACAGGACTCGAACCTGCAGTCTTCGGATCCGAAGTCCGACGCCTTATCCATTAGGCCACACGGTCCGTGTTAGAGGTATTATATAAGGCTATACCATACTGAAAGGATTTCAGCTTCAGCTTCATAGTTTAGAAAAGCGAAAATCATGATAACAGATTTTTAGAAAATATTCTAAAATGTTGAGAAATATATTAAAACTAGCGGCCCGCTCGCGGTTGCACCCGCGTGAACTATGTTATTATTAATTTCTGTCCCCATGACTACGCCCTAGTGACGTTTATGCAAAATTTGAGACTCCTAGCATTTGTAGTAACGAAGTTTCATACAAACTTTCGACTCCAAAAACAACCCCTTAGAAGTCGAATATTGCAAATTCCCATCTTAGCGAGCACCTACGTCCTATAAGTAACTCCTATGCAAAATTTGAGATTCCTAGCACTTGTAGTTTCTGAGATTTCGTGATGAGTGAGTGACCTTTTGATTTTATACAGGGTGGAAGAGGCAGCGCTTCTTTTACTGAAACTGTATATAGGGTAATATATTTCAAACCTAAAATTAAAAAAAATAATCAAGGTACCTCAACGGTTTGGACGTAGGATTTTTTTTACATTTCACGATTTTTATCCATACCTGTATTTCGTGTCACGCACACATACGTATGCGACGTTGCCGCTTTGACAGGTAAGTGTGTGCGTGCCTATGTTATACTTTACAAATGGCGTTTTATTTTAAAACGATAATTTTATTATTTGTTTTGTTTGAAAAAAAAACTTTTTCATTTTTGAGATTTTTTTTTTGTCCCAATTATATTAGGCTTTTATAGAGTAGTTAAAACTGTGGTTTCATTTAAAGTGGCGCTGACAATTCCACCCTGTATATATAGATTACAATGTTTATCATATTTCTGCAAAAAATAAAATTTATTATTTAATTATTGATTTTATTTTTAAGTTTAAAAATCGCTCCAAAACTTGTATAAGTGTCATGGAGTCGCTTGGCAAGTCTTAGTTATCTGTCAGTACAATAGTTTACAATACAAAACGTCAATTCGTCTGTTTACCAAGGCGTTAAGCGCTCTAAATGACCTTGAAATGACCTTTAATAATTATTAATCCTACACTTAGTACGCGTGTTTTGTGTTATATTAGTAGGATTCATTCATTAAATGCATAATTTTTGTGATTTTTTAGTGATTTTGTCGTCGTAGCTATTAAAAATATTGATTTTAATACAATTAACTTTTAATATAATTAAGTTAAGCTTTAAACATCAAAAGTTAAAAATAAACATTGAAAGTTTAAGTCCATATACAGCCCGTATGTACCGTATATAATATACCTAATTGTATTAAATTGTATAAGTATAATATACATATGTAAATAGCCTAAACAACTAAGGCAATATAGAGAAACTTTTTTAACATAAACACAGTGTTCGTTTAAAAACCAGACAATAATATTTTATAGCTCCTACCCATCTCATCTGCCTTAATGGGCTAATTGAATAAATTTATATTACTCTAATAAATTATTCACATTTAAAATTTGTTGATGAATTTCAGTTTAACATATATTTACATATTTATAGAATTTTGTTATTGAAAAAATGTTAATTCGTATAATTTGTCTTGTTTTGTTGATTTATTTTTTAAATTAATTTAAAAAAAAATCCATTTTCCACTAAATTATTAGTATATATAAAAGTGTATGAAACATATTGTTTTTCCACTTGTCTTTTAACGAAATTAGATTTTATGGTAGTTTTTTTTCTGTAACCTATTATTAAGATACTTCGTTCCCTATTTTCCATCGAATCCTGGGAGCGTTGCGTGTTGAGTGGCGGAAAGGTAAAGCTATTGAAGGAAGGTCATTTAAGCAAAATGAGGACTCCCCGGAGGCCATATATGAAGAGATTTACGACAGTGGAAGAGGCGAAAGAGGTATGCCGAGACCGTATTATATAATGAAAAATAAAATAATATCGATGTTCACTTAGAAACACCAAAATATAAATAAGATGATCTTATACAATTATGTATATACACAAACATATATAACCCATCAACCTTCATTTTCAATCACATAAAAATACGAGAAATCAAGACAAATTAGACGTATAAGTGAAGTGGATTGGCTAGGGTAAACAAAAGGCAATACGTAGAATTGTATGTCAGGTATTCTCACCAAAGTTGAATTCCGTATGTACAGAGTACTACGAGGAATTATTTTTATAGGAATAAGATTAGAATCCCTTGCGCCCTTTTATGGCGCAATTTTTTTAATTACAACTTAGCAGGGTAGGTAGAGTGTCCCTGGAACCTAGTGTTAAGATACTCCGTTATCGTTAGGATATTGCTCTCCACTGTCGTGACTTAATTAAGCGTTTAGTTCTGCCATGCAATAAGCAATTACTTAAATCAGTGTCAGAACAGAGTGTTATTACACTAGGTTTTCTCTGTCTTCCCTGCTATACAAGCATGTTAAGCACTTTTAAGATCAAACTAAACGTTTTATTCACTGTACACTCGTAGCCGAGTTATCAGTGTGGCTAGAACGGCCCCGCGGACGGACGTCTACGCCGTTGCTACGAGCGTAGCGACGTAGCGACCTTATTTTTGTTACGTATCGTAATAATTTCTTGTAGTGTCCTATACATTTGGAATTTGTATTGAGATACTTTTCGTCTAAGTTAAATTTAAACAAAATTAATATTTTTCTTTCAATTTTGATAGTTTTGGTTTTAAATTTATATTATTTAGTTCAAATTTTCGCATCATTATACAGTGATTATAAGTGGAGTTCTGAAATGTTTGGTAAGTTTATTTAATAACTTATTAAAGTTATATTATTAAAATTATATAATACCTAATAATAATATTAGTAGAAAAAAAAACATCTAAACTGAATTTATTTTTAAAAAAATATAATAACGTTATCAATTGTAACGTAAATGTCAATAACATCATCATAATGACTCTTAACGATACTTACTAATCTTTTAATTAATTAAATTATTTTCAGTTCTGTTCATAATTATTGCTTGCCTGTTGTATATTATATACGTTCAAATGTTTTCTTGGAAGTGTTTTAGTTCCAAAGATAAAAAGTAATTTCCTTTTTCTTCAGTTTTCATTAACAGTTGAAAAAACAATAAATGGTTATGTCTGTCACGTGTAAACAAAATATTTCGGTAAATAAAGAAAAGCAAGTGTAAAGTTTTTCTTAAATATAACCCATGCCTTCAGAATTTGGTGAAAAGTGGGCAACGGACTTAAATAGAACGAACTTAATAGGAACGGAGCGTCTTAACACTACGTTTTCAGGTTTCTTCTGCCTACCACGTTATGTGCGGAATACAGCTAGAATCTCGAAGAAGATACTTATTATTTATATACACATTGTGTTATTTTTACTTTGTTAACCTTAATAAACTAATGAAATTTGATGAAACATAAATAATTAAGTCATAGCACGATTGAAAACTAAGACTTTAGACCCTTTCACTTGTTGATTGTTTTAAAAACCTATAAACAAACTAACACAACTTTCTTTATTAGCTTCTACAATATCCCGCACACAGCAGGGTAGTCAGAGGGAACCTACTGTTAAAACACCCTATTCCCTATTTTCCACTGATTCTCATTCTAGAGGCATTGCATCTTGAATGGACAAATCCACCGCCACGTTTTTTCCCTCGACACGAAGAATGGGAATCAAACCCATAACACGAACCTTCACACGCTTGTGGCCCTGCACCACAACTGGCCTCGTCATAATTAATATAAGTTAATATTATTATGTAAGAAATTTTGTAAAGCATATATATAAAAATAAATTATTCATGCGTGCTTTAAAAGATAATAGCGGGCAAGCATAGAAATTCTACGCGATTCAACTTGTCCCCGTTTCGATACAATACGCATAGAAACTTAACTTATGCGCAGAAACGTTGTGGAAATGAAATAAATTAAATGAATATACGATATTTAATTTGTGAAAATTACATTTTTATGGATTTTAAAATAGAAGAATCGAGTAGATATTCTATTATGGTGTCTAATAGTAGCCTATGGAATTTGGGAAATAGATTCGCATTTACAAAAAAATATATTTTTTAATTTTTATTTAATTTAATTTAATATTAAAATTATTTATCCTTGTACACCGACTAGCACATGTTATAATAACAGGCTACGTAGTTTACTTACTTTTAAAATTCATATAAATAAATATAACATTGGGCCGCAGTGGGTGAACGCCAGAATCGTAACGGCAATGATTAAGGGTTTCAATTCTATTCGAATTATGAATTAATTACTGCTCCGATTATATAAGATGCGGCGTTAAGTTCCGCCATAGAATTCCAATACATAAACGACACGCGAATTCACGTGATTTATGGAGAAGGGAGTTCTGACATAGTTTTTGTCTGCCTACCCTGCTATATGATATGAATAGTTAAGCTAGAAAAAAATAAAATATAAAAAACATTTTAATATATTTGAGATTCATCTAAATATCCAAATAAATAGAATTACCAACTTTAAATATAAAATGTCATTGACCTCAATCTAAGCGTACCTTTTGCTTTGAAATACTTAAAAGTAAATTATTTCATTAATTAGAATGTTATCAGAGCAACTTTGTGAAATAATAAACGAAACGTCCCACGTAAATAAGTTTTGTAGTGAATAATATTTAGCTAGAGTAAATCGTATTATAAATGAAGTATAATTTATTATGAGTGTTGTAAACACGAAGGTTGTCGCTGAACTGCTTAAAATAAAGCACGGCGTTGAGTTACGCACGTCAAGCTATGTCTTAAATGTGAACAGCCGCCAAAATCGAGTAAATTGATACCAGCTTCTCTCTCCCTGCTTATATCGCTATGTTGGACGAAACACTATGCTAAAGTTAAGATGATTTTTTAAATTTATAACGCTGTATTCCGCATATAATAGGAAACCTAATGTTAAGACACTCCGTTCCCAATAAGACACTTCCGTACTATACTTTTCACCAAATTCCCGAGGCAATGCGTGTTGAGTGGTGGAACTCAACGCTGCGTAATGCCTCGATTTACCAATACAAAACTTCAAATAGTTTCAAAATTCTACATACATTACAAATTCAGTGAAATAGGACCTCAGCGTTTTCTGTAATAGGTGCTTACTCGTGAGAATTTATTTACAATGAATTTAATATTGCGAACTACACGAAATACGAATGGTAAAACAAATGGGCATTTTAATATTACTGTGGTTAAAGGCTAAAATGATTAATTAGATCAAAAAAAATTAAAATTATATCAGCTTAACGTTGTATCTCACATACAAGAGGGTAGGCAGAGGGTTAAGTGTTAAGATACTCCGTTCCCAACTTTCTGCCGAATTCTGGAAGCGTTGCGTGTTGCGTTCCAGAACTCAACGCCGCGCTTTGTCCGTACACCTGAGCGAAGAAATATAAATATAAAAACAATGGAATAATTTCTGGAAAATTCCTAACTTGCCAAAGTCATCAGGTAATATTATAGCAACGCATCATTTAGCTTCAGATACGGCGTACTATTAAATAAATGTAAAAATGATCCCCCATAATGCTCTCGATGTTGCTTCAATAGAAGTCGGCCCCAACATTCAACCTAATGGCCCCATCTTAATGTTCATATTATATTTTCACAATACCGCCTTCCTTTTGTTTGTGAGAAAACGAAATCATTATATTAATAATGTATCATACGTCTTATTAAATCAGGACTATTTGGGCCGTAATTAATGATATCTTAGATTCAAAACAAACATATATTGTATGTTGATATTAATTAGGCATATTTGTTTGTTTTTGCGATGTATCTCTTCCGCATTTAGCAGGGTAGGCAGAGAGAACTACGGCAACCTAGTGTTAAGACACTTCGTTCTTATTAAGACACCGTTAGGATACCATTTTTGATTTTTCAGTTGAGTGGTGGAAATCAACATCGTATTTTGCATTAGAGCGAGGAAATGAAAATATAAAATATTTAATTTCCTGGCAATCGATCAATCAATCAACCAATCCCGTTTGCGTATGCTTGCCTCTATTTCATGAAACCACTTAAGATTTAAAATTAAAATCTAGTTCACTAAAAGCATATTAAAATTAATTATAGATAAAGTTTATATAGCGGCCAGTTGTGGTAGAGGAGTACAAAAGTGCGACTGTACGACTGGCTGTGGGTTCGATTTCCACTCGGAGAATCGAACTATTTATTCACATAACGGCGTAGAGTTCCGCTTTTCATTACGCAATGCTTTCAGAATTCGATACCCTGCTGAAACCAAGAAAATCCTAATAATATTGTATTTTATTGCATGATATTCATGTATTTTCTATATTTTTCTCTTATAACTAAACTTTATTTTATCAACTAAAAAATACATAGTTAAATACCTTCATTATGCCGCCTTTATTCAGTCTTTATACCCGTATATACATAGAAAGTAGACTTGAATCATCGTTAATCAGATACGTCATTTACGATCCATGGGATTTTAAAGGATCCCATTTCGTAATCTTTTGATGAGGTTTCACAAAGCCCGCGAGAAAATTGTACTGCGAGCGTGATTTAAGTTCCGCCTACGGTTTTGTGGGCGCGTTACTCTTATCCAATTTCTATGTACCAAATATTGATTTGTTTAAGGTTCAAAATGTAAGTAATACTTTCGTTTCTTTGGACTGGTAAAGAGGTAGAGTGCGGCGTTGAGTGCCGCCCCTTAATACAAAATGCCTCCAGAATTCAGCGGAAAGTGGGGAAGGGAACGTCATCTTGGGAATAGAATATCTTAACACTAAGTTACCCTTTGTCTACCCTGCGGGATAGAGCGTGAAGCCAGAAAAAAAGTATGAATTGTAATTAGAATTATAATTACTGAAGTACAATAAAATAAAAGAAAATTAAATAATATTAACTTTTTTCTTTACAGATTCGTCATGCAACTTAGAGGATTGAATAATATGAAGGTAAGTCGCTGTTTATGTTCACCAATCACCTATATACTAAAATATTGTTTAATATATTCCTGGAAATAAACATATAAAAGAAGAAAATCCATACATTTTTTTAAATAATAAAGGAAAAAAATGGGAATTATGTATGTAGAGAAGAAAAATAATTGGAAGGATTTTCCGAATGCTATACAAATATACTTCAATGGGCTTATGTTTAATTATATTCAGTATACTAATATTGTCCGTATGTCTGTGTATCTATAGTAATAAATGAAATTAATCCATTTATATGCTAACTAACCAATTAAGCAACTATTACTCGTAAACTACAAGATAACATGAACGGTCCAATACTTTGACGTATTAAGGGTTAATTATAACTTTTTCACCTTCACGCTGTATCCCGCACACATCAGTGTAGGCAGAGGGAACCTAGTGTTAAGACACTCCGTTCCCTATTTTCGGTTGTATTCTGGAGGATTATTATTTTTGAAAATAATATTCAGATACACACTACAAAAATAATACGATAAACTTACACAGTAAATCCAGTTGCAGTGTAGGGACACAAGCATGTGACTGTAAATGCTACAGGTAGTAGGTTCGATTCCTACTCGAGGAAATTAAATTTTGATAATGTAATTTCTTCGCTTTGATGTCAACACCGTGCAGATATTTCTTCAGAATTCGAGGGAAAATGGGGAGCGAAGTGTCTTAACACTAGGCTCCCTCTTCCCACCTTGTTAAATACAGGTTACAGCGTGAAGCTTAAAAAATAATAGTATAAGTGTAATATATATACGTATACTGATAGTTTTACGGCCATTGGACATCCGTAGATAAAGCTGAAATAAGCGTTTCACTTAACAAGATATCGGGTTTTGGCAGGTAATATTTTAAAATGGTTTCAAGAGGAAATTGCTAAAGTATTTTACACCGATACGTAACATCGATGTATAGACGTGAGTGTACGTTGCAATTTATTGTTGTCAAACTTATATGAAGGATGCGATTGGTTATATGTTATGGAATTGTAGTTATTTTGTGTAATTTTAATATATAAAGGCTTTTTTATATTTTTACACTTTCTATTTTGAAGAAATTATTGAGAATTTTGATAATAATCAGTGATATAAGTGCTGGACTGGTCAGGCAGAGGGAACCTAATGTTAGGACACTTTGTTCACTCATTAAGACATTTACGTTCTCCACTTTTCGCCGAATTCTGGACACATTGCGTATTGAGAAATGGAACTCAACGCCGCGTTTTGCTTATGAGTTACGGCACTCAAAACGAACTCGCCTTTTTAAGTGACAAATAAGACTATCTAAATAAAAACTTTTAGTAAATTATATACGAAATTTAATATAACGATAGAAATTACTAAATTGTTTTGCCAATAAATAGCCAAACATAAAATAAAATAACTAAAGATAAGAGACCGGCGTCAAACAAGAATGTCCTTAAACCGTTAAAATGACTAACAATCGTCCGCTTTGTCTAATCGCCACTTCGTCTGAAGTGAAATGACAAAGTTGTAAGTTCACAGTAAAGTCTCGTCTACTCCCAACAAACTTCATTCAGTTGAATTATATATATAAACTTTGCTTATAACGTGTTTATGTTCTTAGTGTTATATGTAAATTAAATAAATAAGTTTAGCTTTGTGTTTGCTAAGATAGAATAGTAGAAATGCTAAAGTATTCCACACATAGTAGGGTAGCAGAGGGAACCTAGTGTTACGACACTCAGTTCCCTATATTAAGTATAATATTTATTATAAAATAATTTTAAATAAATAGAACAGACTGAGATATTAAAAAATCGTTCAAAAAATCACTTTATTTTCCAGTCAGAGTCAATGTTAAAAAAAATAAAAAATATACAGTAAATTTATTTAAATCTAACACATTAACAATAGTTCATTAAGGTATAGCGCGCACTAGTGATTTTTGTCACCGTGACTGTTGCGTCACTGTCACCGTGTACATTACACTTAATGAAGGTGCGCGCATTTGGATACGTGACAATTGGGTGACTTTTTGTCCGCGGAGGACGGCGACACGCCGGTGACGCAACTGTCACCGCGTCCATAGATTTGTATGCCCGTGCGCGCATTAGCAACTAAATGTCACTTCGTTCCCCCTCCCCCTTGCGGTTTCCCTACTAGTCGTCTTCCGCATAAACATGAAACAGCAGCATGTTGCATTGCAGCACCGAATTTTTATTTCAAGAATGGCGTCAAGTTCATCACCAAGGCAAAACGTGTGTTTTCATGAAGATAAAATAGACAATGACAATACTGATTGACGAAATTGAGTTGAGGCCATTGCTCTATGACAAATGAAAAGTTGAAAGCCAACATTTTCTACATTTGCTTTTTTTTCTATTTCTTAATATAAGTGCACAGACAACCATCTCTTCGAGATCCATTTTATCAAATGTAAAAAATTTCGTCATTGTCATCGCAAGTGCGCGCAGTGGCGAAAAGTATGGTGACATGTCAGTGACAAAAAATTTTTTGTCACCGTGACAAAAGTCACCAGTGCGCGCTAAGGCTTACATAACAAACTACGCAAACGAAGGCTGTATTAAATACATAATTAAACTTCATTCACAAATCTATATATCTAAAATCGAAAGATCACTCACTCATCACATATGCTACATGTGCTAGGAATCTCAAATTTTGCATAGGAGTTATTTATAGGACGTAGGTGCTCACTAAGAAGGGAATTTGCAATATTCGACTTCTAAGGGGTTGTTTTTGGGGTTGAAAGTTTGTATGAAATTTCGTTACTACAAATGCTAGGAGTCTCAAATTTTGCATAGACGTCACTAGGACGTAGTCATGGAGACAGAAATTAATAATAACATAGTTCACGCGGGTGAAACCGCGAGCGGGCCGCTAGTTTCATATAAATATTGATATTGTTAGCAATATGTCCGCATCCTAAATGAGCCCCATTTTCATGATGGACCGTTCTCGTCGCATTTTCCTAAAATTTGTTAAGCCCGTGACTTGTTTAGAAAATGTTTGCTTTGGGACTTACTTGTTTGGTTAGTTCGACATTAGGGTATTGTGCAACTAATTTTCCCTAAATATTCTGTTTATTATTTTTAATTTCTATATATTTAGGTATGAGATATTTAGTATAGTAATTACTATTTTTAGAGTCAACATGTATCTCAAAAGGTGAAAATGGAACCACTCTGTTGAAATAGGATCACTTTCAACTCAAGTTTTTGGTCCCTTGTAGCACCGAAATTATCAAGCTTCTAAAAAGAAACGATCTAACAAAAGATAAGATCATTTGTGCATTGTTTTTAATGCATTTTGTATGAAACTGATTGCATTGTAATTACAGCTAGTTTTAAATTAGAATTTAAGTTTATTTTGTACCTATAACATACCATATAGCTAAACTCAGAAATAGCAAGGAACAAAAATAATATATATATATATATATATATATATATATATATATATATATATATATATCTCAGTCTTTATATCTATGTTGGAATTTTTTACAAAAAATAAAGAGGAATTTGAGCTTCCTTCTCTATGTGCTCCCATAGCTTTAATATTTATTAAAACGGAGTCACGCTAAGTTGAATGCAAACTAAATTAAAATTTAAGCTTTTATGAGGCCGCAGACAATGTAATGCGGTACGTAAAATATTTAATTAGGTGTCGAAAGCTTATGAACTATTTTTTTCCTCATAGCGCAAATTATTTTAAGCCCCTTATTTTTCAGCTTCACGCTGTTTCCCGCATGTAGAAGGATAGGCGAAACTCAACGCTGCAGTCTGTGACTAAAGGAAATTGAAACATTAAAAGTATAAATGTCTCACTAAGACATTGGAAACTTATCACTCGTACATTGATATATTATTCTATTTGCCATGTAGATACTTTACTGCAAATATTAGTTTTTATTTTATTCCATATCGTTCATAACTTTTCAGGTTCACGCTGTACTCCACATATATTAGGATTGACAGAATTAACCTGGAAACCTAATGTTAAGACACTCTGTTCCCATTAAGACATTTCCGTACTTCACTTTCTACTAAATTCTGGAGGGCGTTTTGAGTAGCGAAACTCAACGCCGGGGTTTTTTTTATATTATTTTATTACAATAAAAATTTTGTATAATCATAATAATTCCTATTTTATTTGAAAAAAAAGAAATTCATGATTTATTAATATTATCTATTTAATAATAGTAATCCAAAATAAAATGTACCTACACCTATGCTGTCAATAACAATTTCCAATCTAGATCCCAATAATCGATTTCACCATTTGTTTGTCAATCACAACTGACGTAGGGGAGGACGTTAATATCTTCAAATTGTGATAAAAATATGATCAAAGGATTTATTTATAAGAAAATATGTATACAAAGTTCTTTTTTTGATTAAGAACTCTCACATATTGCTATGTTGGTGTAAATATAAGCTTGTAAGTGTATGAGTTGTAGTCCGCAAACCATTTGGGTGGACTATACAAGGAGAGGATAAGAAGGCCAGGGATAGGTCATAAGAGGAGCAAAAGCGTGCGACTGTAATCGCGATGGTCGTAGATTCGATGTGGTTTCGACTTCCACTTTGGGGAACAAAATCTATTTCCTTGTTCTACTAACAAGCTTCGCCACTCAAAATATAATGCTTCGAGAATTCGGAAAATGGGGAACGGAAGTATCTTAACACTAGTGTCCCAGGTTCCCTACATTGCGAAATTATAATTAAATCTAAAATTGACTCTATGTACAGCATAAAATAAATACACAGCAGAAGTCGTACAAGCAAATCATTCGAGGCGAACGCAACTCGACACCGACGTTCCCTAAGCCTCTTATCCTAATAGAAGATAGCCTTTTTGCGTACGTTGTTAATATAAAATTGTAAATTTCAACCTTATTTAACAGAAATAAGATCGAAAATAACAATAATAATAATTAAATAAATTTCATATTGGAAATTCTGTTTGGACTGATTCATCTTATATGTTTCTCATTTGGTGTTCGCGGATCATTGGATCTCGTTATGAAAGAAGCTTACTGTATCAAAAGTGGTGAACCATTTTGAAGGTATCTTATATATTATACATATATCTCTCTTTATATGAGGAAGGATCGATTTTAAATATTTTAACAGTTTTACATTATTAGGTAAAACTATAACAAACTGTAATGAAATCTAAGAATTTGAATTTGAATCTTGTAATAAGTGTATTCTCAAGAGTCTTTTTTATACTTTTTAGTTTCACGCTTTATCCCTATATAGCAAGGTAGATAGAGGAAACCTGGGAACGCAGTGCTACGACACTCCGTCTCCCATTCAGACACTTTCGTTCCTAAAATTCCGACGAATTTTTCGCATATTGCGTTTTGAATGGCGGAATTTAACGCCTTTAACGCTTTGATTAGAGAAAAGAAATTAAAATATTAAATATTTAATTCCCACGAGTGGGGATCGAACCCATAAACGTCGCGTTTACAGATAATATTTTAAATAGCAAAATCTTTATACAATTTGATATAGCCATCTATCTATCTGCCACCTACTACTATGTATGTACGTACATGTGTTTCAATTGCCTCATTAACGCAATCGACGTTACATAAAATAGTAGGTGATTTGAATTAATAACCTGGTTTCAATTGAAAATTAAGCGTAACTAATGTCGACTTACGCTCATAGCAATTTACATGTATTCCGCATAGAAGGGTAGGCAGAAGGAACCTGGGAACCTAAGTCCCCAGTTTCCACCACAACACGCAATGCCTCCAAGATTCTGAAGGTATTGCGTGCTGAGTGGCGGACCTCAATATGCAAATATCATATATTTCATTTTCTCGAGTGGAAATCGAACCCACAACACATTTACATTGACACTTTGCCCCTGCTGCTCGACTGCGCTCATATTTCAATAGTTCATGCAGGCGAAGCCGTAAGTTAAAACGCTATACTTATACTAGCTTTGACTCACAGCTTTACAACTCTTATTTATTTTTGTTTTTAACATGGGGTCAAACGAAAACGAAACGAAAATGAAAATAAACAAGAGTATGTAAATAAATTTTAAATGTCTGACTTTGATCGCAGGTACTATAGATTATATTGAAATTTTTAACGTAATGTAATATGCTCTATAGCTTTTTTCTTTTCTGTTAAATAAAACAATGACAGTATTTCAATTTAAATCATTAATTCCTGAGATTAACACATTAAAAACAAACAACCCCTTAAGCTTTATAATATTTATATAGATATGGCACTTATTATGTATTTTATTTTCTTTTAATTATGCTTTTTTTCATTATTTATTCATCCTTTGTATTCGTGACCTATTATTAACTTTAAATATTAAATCGTGGCTTAAAAGCCTACAAAAATAATTATAATAAAAGCCTGAAATAATTAACTGTTCTCGATAATGACCAAAGAAATAAGTTATTTATATTAAACAGGTATATTTTGTTGTTTAAAGTAAATGATCATATTAAAATATTAATTTAACGTGTTAATTTATAACAAAATTTGAATATGACATAGTGGGAGCCTAACTGTCAACGTGATAGTAGTAAGTTCGATCCCCATTCAGGGGTATATAATAAAAACTTAGTAAGAAAAGACGGCACACCTCAGTAAGCAATGTTTCGAATTTGGTAGGAAAGCAGAAAGCGGAGTGTCTGGACACTAGGTTATCTTTGCCAACCAATATTTTTTACATTATTAAAGTGTTATTTCACACTCAAGAAAGAAAATTACTCTTTTATTTCAAACCAACAACCATCAAGTCTACAGATAGACAGTTCCACTGTACCATTATGGCAATATATGTTATGAATACTTTAATCATATCTATTTCATTGCTTAACTGACTCCAATAAAGTATTCTGTAAAATTGTTAATCGAGTTCACGAACGAAATTTCGAGATAAAACTTGTTTAATTTGTATTGTTTCGAATCGAGAATGCCAAACAAAATACTTAATATTTAAACTTCATTTGTTACTTAGAAATGTTTGTCTATTGCAAAATTTAGTACGAGAAGACAGCTGTCTTAAAAGTGAAAATGAAGGTAAGAAAGGTGTACCATATTAGGTATATTCAATATTTTTTCATAAAAGGTTTACTAGCAGTGGACGAGGACAGGCTGATGATAATGAAGGTATACCTACTTATAACTTATTCATCGATATATAGGTATATCAATAATTTAAGAAAAGTTTTAAGATCAGTTTTATAAGGACAGTTTAATATTTTGAGAATTTCATTGAGAAACATAAAAATATTATATTTCGGAACTAGAGACGTAGGTACAGCAATTTTATTACGCGTGAAAAGGGTCTTGTTTTGGAGACGGTACTATTTTTTGTCCAATGTATTGTTCTTACATTACAAATATTATTACAGATAAAGAAGACTGTTATAGGTTTGTAACTCGAAAGGCTTTTGTGACGCAGTGGAACAGGATCTAACTGTAAGCCCGATAGTTGTTGGTTCGTTGGTTATTCATGAAAAGTGGGAAACGGCAGTGTCGTAATTGGTACAGAGTGTTTTAACACTAGGTTCCCAGGTTCCCTTAGCCTACGCTGCTATGTTCAGGATATAGTATGAAGCTAAAAAACAAAGAAAAAGAAAGATAGCAACTATAACTGTTACTATTTATTTTAATATTCATGTAGAACAAATATTCCCTATAAAAATATGGATGAAATAGCTCAAACCAATTAAAACATACGCTTCCATCTCGCTTTAATGAGTTTTCTTATAACAACGAAAACAATTGAGTTTGATAAATGTTTGTTTTCCAAAGATGTGCTTTAACTATTAAATTAAGTAAAGCTACTGTCATTTAATAACTCTGTTAATTCGTTTCGTAAAAATGATAATTAAGCAAAAATTATATCATTATTTTTAAATATTTCAGGCAGTTAAGTAAAACATTGCTATATAAAATACATTTTCTCAATTATCACCATAAGATAGACTCTAGATGTTTGTGTAATACAAACACCTAGAGTTGTTTTTATGTTGATGATGGTTTTTATAATACATTCTAAGGTATATGCCATGATCCTATTCAGTATAGAAGCCATAAAACTGATGTGACAGTCGGATCGACACGTATAGGTGCATAATATTGAGTTCATAGAAGTTTAAGTATATCTTTATGTTATTTTTAGCATGACAAGTTATATATAAATATTTATATACATTTCTTCTGCTCACTTAGTTGCCATGTAGCGGAACTTAACGCCGTACTTTCGTCAAATTGGATCGAAAAAGATGCTATTTACAATTATTTTTGCTATTAATAATTTTAAAACTAAAAATTAATATTGAGAAATAACATTTATCGATGTCAGATCCTCCCTAATAAAATATTTAATGTATGAAAATTTAACGTAACGTTCGTCTTCTCATATATTTAATGCAATAATCTTCCTTCACTAATAAAACCGGAATGTAAACTGTCACATGTAATTATGTTGTAAATTTCTAAATATGGCGTAGATACGACGTCTTTATAGTATTAATCGTGCTTATACGCATTAATATATTATATTAATATTTATATTATAGCCAAATTAAACAAAAGTTTTACATAAATTGCAATCTACGTGCTAGTTGAGGAACAGATGCTACTAGGTTCCCAGGTTCCATATACCTATGCCTAACCGACCTAAGAGCAAAGTGATATGTAAGCCTTAAAAGCTTATAATTATTGCCGCAATGCCTACAGAATTCGGCGGTAAATGGGAAGTGGAGTGTCTTAACACTAGACTCTCTCTGCTTACCCTGCTACATGTGGGATTTAGCGTGAAAGCTCTTTTTATAATTAATATGTAATATGGGAAATTGTTTTACATAAAAAGTAAGTATCAAAATTTAATACGCAAAGCTTAACTTCGTTAGATCTTGGCCGTTCTTTTATATGGTAATCCGTAGGTTTGATTCAAAATTTAAGGTAATGCTGGTTAGGTGCTTCATAGAATTTGGCTCATGGCCAAGGTTGGCCTGAAGTACGTTCAGGTTACATGGTCTCTTTGAAATCAGTTAACTCCTTATATTATGGTAGTATGTATGGAAATGTTTAAATTGAATGTGAAATAGTCCTTGGGTATGCAAGGAATATTTATGGTTTAAAATTTCGTTGTAGATTGATTTTTTTAGTAATCTTTTTCTCTTAATATAATTATACACATAAATAGTATTATACGATCTATATCTATATTCTTATATTAGAAATAAAGTGTATCTTAAGCGGAACTTAACGCTTTTGCCTTGGTGCTAGAGTGAAGAAAAGAAAATGTTAATAATTAAACAAATTGCTTCGAGTGGAATCGAATTCACAACCGTCGCGAAGTCACACCCTTGCGCCCCAACGGCATCTTTTAGTAATAAACTAATATCATAACATTTTAAGACTTTTTAAGCTTTAATACACTTTAGCTCAATTTATCATAAATATAATATGGAATACTTACAAAAGAAGCAACGTAATCATTTAATATTCGTATGTTAGCAGTTTCAAAGACACCGTCTGGCTCTGGTATCTTAGAGTTCCTTTGAAAACCGCTATAGGTAGGTCATTATCATTGAGTGAAGTCTTCTTGGCTGTTCAAGAATATCATTACAATGAATCTATATGTATATCTAATTTATTCTATACATGAATACTGTTATATGTGAATTTATTTATTAAACATTTAGTATGAAATAGCAATTGATATTAAAATTAATTTTCTAAATCTCTGGTATGTATTAGATCTGGAGATTTTTTTATCTTCTGGATTTTGGTTTAGATGGTTTAGATGTGAGGCAATAAGATCAAGGACAGTATCCTGTATACCATAATTATATAGTTTTAGTGTCAGAGTTTCATATTCTACATAATCAAAGGCTTTGCATAGTTTATACATGGGAGAAGATGTAATTATGTGTTATAAATATGCTTTAGTAGCACAGCACTTGCATTTGTAGTGGATTTGAACGTTGGGAATAGAGTATCTTAACACTAGGTTCCCTCTGCCTACCCAGCTGTGTGCGGTATACATCATGAAGCGATAATAAGATATAATTAACTTTAGAATTTCGTATAAACTCATAAGACTTATTTGAGCATACAACGTCGACTGTAGAAACACAAATCATATTTAACCATCTCAGAATTAGTTAAGTTTAGTTCGAAAATAAGACTTGACGTATATTTACTATACTCTAGTGTCAACAGCAGGGCTGGAACTGTGCCAAATGTGGAGCATTCTTTAATCCCGCGTAAATAATAGCAATTGTAAACAATACAGTGTGCTGTAATGTTCCTGGGTGAAGTAATATATTACGAGAAATATTAAAAACCATTGTAAAATGTCTGCCGAGTCCTTCTCGCTGGATTTTAATAAAGAACTATTAAACTGCGTCGGGATTTATGAAATGTTTAATATACGATTGTGATGCTCGAAAATATGAAATTCTATTATATATCTAAAGCTTTCTGTCGTCGGTGGTTAGAATTTTTTAATATGATATGAATAAATAATTGTTTCAGTTTTTAAACTATTGCAATGTATTGCGAGCAAAGTGTATTTTTTTTTAGCTTTACGTTGTATTTCACATATAGAAGCATAGGAAATTTGGGAACCTAGTGTTAAAAAGGTCCATTCCTGTTAAGACACTTCCGTTCCCAACTTTCCTCCGAATTCTGGACGTATTACGTATTGAGTGGAGAAAGGCAACGCTGCTTTTTGCTTTGTTACCAGAGCAACGAAATGCGAATATTGAATTTCACTTAATAATTTATATTTAATTTCCAAAAGTGGGAATCGAACCCACAACCTATCGAGTGTAAAGTCGCACACTTGTGATATTGCTCACAACTGGCTTCATTTTTCCAATTAATATTGAAATGTATGATAAAATCATCTTTCACTTACAATTTATTTCCAGCAATTCCTTCACTTTATTTGTTATCTTCAGGCTATTTTTCACACTTCAGTAAATTTCAACTTCGTATGTAAAAGTAAATGTTAGAAACAAAACAAATGTACTGGAACGTAACTATTATAAAAACTTTTTGATGTTCATCGAGTTTTCTTGATAATAATGTTAGAAATTTATATTGTCATATAGAAATCATAATTTTTTATGTTTCAAGAAAGGAATAACAATAGCTAACAGAAAAAAAAGAAATAATTCTTGTAAGTATTGCTGTTCTTTGCTAAAGTAATGTTAGAATTGAACATGATGATATCACTCTACTATGAAAAAAATACTGAGTGAAAATTTTTTATTGTAATTTTAAATATCAAATGTACTTTGTCAAAATTTTAATGAAAGGAAACCGCAATTAAAATTATTACTATCACATTTTGACTTTAGTTCTTAAACTATTAATCCCTCATAACACCCCTCCTTTTATAGTTAAAAAGAACATTATAAATAATAATCATAATAAGTTTTGAATATATTACAATTTTTAACAATAACACTTTATAAAACACGACTAAGGACCTAATTGTTTACATTTAATAGAGAACAGTTTGAATATCCATTTAGGTTTTAGCCTGTATCCCATGCAACACCTACTAAAGCTTTTAAAACTAAAGCTTAAATTGAGCTTTCCTTTATATTCAATTTACCACGGCTATATTTTGAATTTATTTAAGCTTTTAGCAGTAACACTCGGTGTATTGGCTTAGTAAAATGTTATGAACTATGTACGGGTTAGATGCAAAAATAAATAGATATAAAAATGTTTAGAATAAATTTAACGATACGAATTTAAAATATGAATATAAAAAAAACTGTTTTTAGTTAAATGCGATTGCATAATTTTTTTATATAATTTTTATATTATATCTAGGTATTTTTTATTTACAATAAAAAAAAAGAAAAAAATTGTGTAAAGGCGGCCTTATCACCACAGGTGATATACCCTAGGCAACCCTTACCATCAAAAATCAGAAGATGCAAGGAAAGTGTACAAATGATACGAGAACAGAGAGTTAGAGTACATGTTCTATGGTACATATGATATATAACCTGAAATTTGTTTTTGAGGAAAACCCAAATATATATACATTGAATTCATTGAGAATATTTTAAATATTTAGTATTTACTGAAGTAGAATTTAAAATTAAAATTATTATTAAAGATAATGGATTCCATAACAGTTAACCAGTTATACATTTAATTCATAAAGTATGTGATACTATAATAATATATCTACAGATAATACTTTTGGGAGTACATCGACCACCTGTGGTAGCCATTTTGAAATACATTAACGATATCAGTAGGCTTTTAATAAATTATTGATAATAAACATTTAAGTTTATACGCAAAAAGTGATAAAAATCAATGGGCATACTATAATTAATATATGTGTACACGATAATAATGAAACTGATAATAAGTTCTTAAAATATGCATAATGAGTAATTGTCATACATATATACAGGGTGAAAGAGGCAGCACTTCTTTTACTGAAACTGTATATAGGGTAAAATATTTCAAACCCAGAGCTAAAAAAATTAATCAAGGTACCTCAACAGTTTTGACGTAGGATTTTTTTTCATTTCGCGATTTTTATCCATACCTGTATTTCGTGACACGCACACATACGTATGCGACGTTGCCGCTTTGACAGGTAAGTGTGTGCGTACCTATGTTAAAAAAATAACTTTTTCATTTTTGGGAATTATTTTTTTTCTAAATTATATTAGGCTTTTATAGACTAGTTAAAACTGTGGTTTCATTTAAAGTGGCGCTGACAATTCCATCCTGTATATTTTTTAAAAGCACTGAAAAAATAAATTGTATAATACTTCTAAGATATAAGTAGATAAACGAGAAACAAGAAAAAAAAACCGTAAATCTATTAACTAACTTCAACAAAAAAATATTTTATGGTTTTTTTCCAACCTCCATTTTCGCTCTGGAACTTAACTCTAGTCTTACCAAAGCGGGATCTAGCAAAAAAGTAATTAACAACATACATTCCTCCGTATGGGTATCGAATCTACGACCATCGTGCCATACATATAAAAATACTGAATTTTATTTCACATTGAGTTGAATTTCACTGAATAATGTCAGGTAAATAAGATTATACTGTCACGAATGTAAGCGAGAGCTTCAATGGTATTTCGAATAAACCTCTAAAGCTATTTGGGGTCATATTATGTATATTCATTAGATATACGTTTTATCTACGCCCGTGCAGTTGTAATAGAATAATATTGAATTTAAATTTACTTTAATATGTTTTAGAATTGAGTTATAAACAATTTTCAGTTGGAATGCTAAAATAAATTTATATACTAAAGTATATTTAATATTTATATTATACTAGCGTTAACCTGTGACTTCGCCCGCATAATCCATTGAAAATATAAAAGCACTCTAAAAGTTCGATAACTCTGTAAAGTATCAGCTTCACGCTGTATCCTGCACATACACAGCAGGGTAAGCAGAGGGAAAATAGTGTTCAGACACTACGTTTCTTATTTTCTGCCGAATTCTGGACGCATTGCGTGTTGAGTAACTCTGTTATAACTCTGCAATAAAATTTAATAATTTTTTTTTTTTTAAATTAAATAATCTAAATTTATAATAAACGTAGGTAGTTATACCTAATATTATTAATATACTAATGGACGTCAATCGTTTCATCCAGTGTTTATTAACTATGCATTTGGCAATATCGACATTAAATATTTGAACGGATTGACAGAGAATTTGCTTAATTACTTAACAGAGCCTACAGATACAGGTAATTATAATTTTACATGATAATTTCTATATATAGAATTGAATTTCAAACCTAAAATGATTTTATTTAGTGCTTCGTTTAATTAAATTTTAAATAGATTCCATTGATTAAAATGTGATATAAATTCTCATAGTGAATGATATTGAGCAATGTCAGTGTAATAATTTGAAATTTTCCCCGAATCTATCTATCACTCATATCACACATTATAAATAATATATAGAAATTAAAAATTAAATAGGTTTTAAGAGTATCTTGGAGTAAGCAGAAGAAAAGAATAGAAGTGATAACAACATGAAATATGCAAGAAAGATATTGATTTTATTTAATAATATTTCAAACAATAAAAGGATAAGTACTCGTAAATATTTGTCGACAAGAATACATTTTAAACATTTCTAATATGTACATACAAACAACCGTCAGGCCGCCGTGGCGGAGCGGCACGAGGCCTCGTGGGTGTGACTGTAACGCGACGGTTGTGGGTTCTATCCCCACTCGAGGAGTTGAAATATTTATTTACATTTATATTTCCATTTTTTCGCTCTGGTGACAAGGCAAAGCAATGCCTCCACAATTCGGCAGAAAGTAGGGGAACGGAGTGTCTTAATACTAGGTTCCCTCTACCTACCCTGCTATGCGCGTGATACGGCGTGAAGCTGAAAAATAATAAATAAACAACCAATATAAAAACATCGTCTGACTTTTTATAAATTATACGTACAATAGAATACAAAAAGCACCACAAAATAAACTTAAAGCCAATTCATTTACTTGAACAAACACAATTCCTTCTTTCAGCCACGCCGTGAAGCATTCGCGAACATTAGCATAACAAGAGATCTAAATTTCACCATCATTTAACTGCGTAGAGCAGCCATTTGTTAACAACTCACTCTGAACTACCTTTGTTACACTTGGAACTTGCTTTAGTGGTGGAAAGTTAGTTTAGTTCAAAGAGCAAGCATGAGTATACCAAATGGAAAGACCGTCTCACAATTTGGTTCCTTTTTACTTTCTATAGTCATGTTCGTTTAAATTTCTTAGCTTTCGCTTGAGTTTTTACTCGACTTTGTGCTATTTTAGTCGTAGTTTATGTGTTCCTGTTGGGAAGTTCTGATCTGGTGGAAGGAAACTGTTCTTGTAACTTTATTTTATTGTAATTTCTTACTACTGTTTTCTGCTTTTTGATTTGTCGCGCTTTCTATTTATTCATTTGATAAAGTTTATTATATTATAGCTATTATTTTTTAAATTTCTTGGTTTAATACTAACGTTTAGAATGTAGATTGTTAGTAGCGCTTTTTTCCACTGTTTAATAATTTAGAATTATTATGTTATGAGACATACTCAGCGAATAAAGTATAAAATAAATATATATAATATGTTTTATTACTAGTGTTAAGACACTCTGTTCGCATTTCACACAGCAACACATCATATCCGTTTCCCACTTTCTTCCGTTTTCTGGAAGTTTTGCGCGTTGAATGGCGAAACTCAACGCTTTACCTTGTTTCCAAAGCGAGAGAATGAAAATATTAAATATTGCATTTCTTTCTCGAGTGGGAATCGAACCCACGACCTCTCGCGCTTACGGTCGTATGCTAAAGCCCCTGCACCTCTTTGTTTCTTATATTAAACTAAAAACACTGACCTTTTAATTGTAGCTTAGCAATCGAAAAATATTTCTAAATAATTTCAGTATTATAGATACATATACGATAGAAAATGAATGGTTGTAATAGAGTAAGTATACAATCAATAGTTAAGCAGCCACCTCATTTGTCTTTACCCACCCTTATCAAAGGTTTTTTGTTAGGGATTGGTCAAGGAAGATCTCTATTGACTCCGTTTGCAATTAGGAACTCGTAAGGCAAACATCAAAGTGATGTCAGTCTTAATGAATCCCTTTTAGATTTCAATTCGTTTTTTTGCTGGTAAACTCGCTTCTGCAATTTCTTATTCTGTACGTTTGGAACAAAAACCTATGTCTTCTGTTGACATTAATGAGAGATGAATATGAATGTAGCTCTGTATTGCGTATTTAAAAACATTATATGCTTACATTTACACATAATTTTTAATAAAATTTTTAGATATCCCTTTTCTTCTATATATATAAAATCGAAAGGTCACTCACTCATCACGAAATCTCAGTAACTACAAGTGCTAGGAATCTCAAATTTTGCATAGGAGTTATTTTTATAGGACGTAGGTGCTCGCTAAGACGGGAATTTGAAATATCCGACTTCTAAGGGGTTGCTTTTGGGGTCGAAAGTTTATATGAAACTTCATTACTACAAATGCTAGGAGTCTCAAATTTTGCATAGACGTCACTAGGACGTAGTCATGGAGACAGAAATTAATAATAACATAGTTCACGTGGGTGAAACCGCGAGCGGACCGCTAGTTTAAATATCATTTCAATTTCACGCTAAAAAATATGTAGGTAGGTACATAAAAAAATCGCTCTCAAGCACAGAACTGAATAAAACGTTAAATTCAAACAAACCAGCGAAAAAGCTTCGTAAAATTTTTAGAAAACGTATTTACCTAGGTACTGTAAATAAAATGAATACCCATTATACTCTTTGTAGTAGTTCTGCAATAATTTAAAGAGGTATTATAATAGGAAAATTTGATATGAATGCCGCATGCACCGCATAGCTCAATAGTTTAAGACTTCGCTTGCAGTGGACGTTTTGAAAGCTTAGCGAACAATATTTACTCGAAGCTCTGGTTAAACAGGTAGGTTGCAAAGAGTGTTCTTTTTATTTATTTTTTCAACTTCACTTCTCATTTTTCGTCGAATTCTGAAGGCATTGCTTATTGAGTAGCGGAACTCAGTGTCGCACTTTTCCTCGACACCAGAGCGAAAAAATTAAAATATTTCATATTTAATTCTAGTGGGAATCGAACCCACAGCTGTTGTATTTTCACTCACACATTTGTGACTCTACACTACGATTGGTGTCACTTTCTTTTCCTTTTATTTGACAATATCAAATTATGTATTATCCTCCAGAAGTGAGCGGAAAATGGGGAACAGAGTGTATTAACACTGGGTTCCCTCTGCCTACCCTGCTGTGAGCGTGATACAGCGTGAAGCTGATTTTAGAGGAAGGAGTGATTAATCATTCACGTCTCTTTCTCTAGCCATAGTATTGAAGTATGAATATCTGACCATCAGCAGCTGGCCGGAGTGGGAACTGGTTACAAAGTCTATTAAATAGTAAATATCCGAGAGTAGCAGTATTTCAGCGATAGTGTTTTGGCGAGAGGTAAATAATAGTCATCATTTATCAAACTCTCCTGCGATGCTGTGTTAAATATTGCAGTAGAAAAAGATATCAGAATAATACTGTACTTATCTGAAAAATATCTTTTAACTAAACAATTAGTAGTCTGTTGTCGTCGAAGGAATAAATTTTAAAATTAAATGAGTTAAATTGAAGATAGAGAGCGGAGTGTCTTAACTCTAGGCTCTCTACCTAAGCTGCTACATGCAATTAAAAAGTGAAGTTCAGAAAAAAGTAAAAATAAAAAATAAAATTCCTTTTTACAATGTACCATTACAAACTTAAGTAAAAAGGAACATGACTAACTTAACAAACTTACTTTGTATAGTCTAACTCATTGCTATCTAAGTATTTTCTGAGTGTCATATAAATAGTTCTAGTAGAAGCACTTCAATAAACAAGTTGCAACAAACTATGAAACTTCCATTCGATTGCTCCAACAGTTTCTCGCTTTTTATGTTTGTTTACATCAATTCTATTAAATGGCGTACATTTTATGGATATTTATGTTTATTTTTTTACTTTTAATGTGTATCTCCTATATTTTAAATGTCCTTGTCAAGAAAAAACTTTTCCCTTTTTTCTATGAATTTATGCTTATTTGTTGTAGAGGAATAGAAGGAATAGAGGAATAGATAGAGAATGCTGTACTTTTTACTAAACAACAAACACATACTTAAGTTCTGGAATTTGTACAGAATGCTCGAGAGAAGAGTCCAAACAAATTTTGTAAAAAGAATTCAAAAACACTACCAAAACTATCCTGATAATACGAGTCGAAAGATTTTCTCTCCTACAATGCTCAGTAACTTCAGTTTTTATGGCAAAATTAAAAGCGTTATATCATTAGTTATAATTAATTATATTCAAACATTAAAAAAACACATTTTTATTAATAATTCTATTCTATGAGCCATAAGGGTTAATAAAATTATACGTAAATCTATATAAATGTATTGCTTAACCCATTTCCTATAATATCCTTTAAAAAGATTAGTATTAAAGTAGCATGAAGTAGGTAACCCAATTAGAGCGTCATGAATGTTCTTATTAGATTATGTTTGGAGTAATCCCCGTATGGGGTACGAGACTGGAAGTAGATCGGTAGTACAAACGTATTGGATATTAAATTTACATGGTTATATATTTTTAGGGTTCCGTTTCGTTACTCTAAAAGTAAAAAACGGATCACTTTGTTATCGATCTGTCGACTTTGCTGCATTTTGTATCAAATGCGTAATAGAAAAACTTAAAAATAAAAACTTACTTACGTACTTCCCGTGGACCTATAGTTATGAAAAAAACCAACACGTGAAATATTATAGGTACCAACAAATAATAATTACAAATTTATATTTGTTGTTCATTTTACATACAAATGCACAAACTAAGTTGACCTACAATTCCAAAGTTGGTACGGAACCTTCGGTGGGCAAATGCGACTAGCACTTAACTTATTTTTTTTATTTTCATTATTTTGAACAAGAAGAGACACCAATGTCATTCCGTTAGTATCTTTCAACAATTGTAAGTGCGCAATGAATATATATTAGAACACAAACTCTATTCAGATAATTAAATAAATAATCATATAGCCGTTGAAGCCACGTGGGGGTCGCCAGTAATATATAAATCCATACCTATATTATAAATTCGAAAGTAACTCTGTCTGTCTGTCTGTCTTTTACGCAATCAGGCCCAAACCGCTAATTTAATTGTGATAAAATACTCATATAGATATACTTGAGGGTACCGGGATGAACATAGGATACTTTTTTTTCTTATATTTGTAATATTGTCGATATATATTAGTATATTAAAATACTTATTAATTTGACATGCAATTTATTCCGCCATGTTTATAACAATCGCCGTTGCTAAGCAACGATTTGCAAAATTTGTTGTTAGAAAACGTCACCCAAAATGAGTTTGCTTGACGCGTACATGGCGCGCGCCGACTCAACCTTATTGGACACAAAAACAATATTCTACAAAAATATTGATTGATGAAAATAAATATAATAGTCACTTTTAGCATTTCATCGAGATTGAAATTGTAGTTTACTGTATAACATTCTAATAAATAATTAAGTAGATGTCACTGATTCGAAATGACCTAGCCTACGGGCGGCATAGTATGAGTATGACCGACGCGAACGGGCAGATGACGTTGACGGTTTTGTAAAACTTTATATATTTTCGAATTACTGTTAATTTTTATGTAATTATAATTAATTTATCATTAATTTGCTGCTTATAATTAATTTATCTCAGTTCGGTTATCTATACCGATGTTATACACTTAAAAAATCGTAATTTTAATCATTTAGGATTTTATTTAATATTGTTCGCAATAATTATTAATTATTTAATATAGAAAAATGTTTAGTACGCGCGCACGCCAAACTTTAGGTACTTTTTCTAATATTAAGAATTTCGTTTAGTTACTTTTATTTCTTTTGTTTGTTCATTTCGGTTACTCAAATATTTTTTCTAATAATAGATCTCCACTTATTATTCTTTTTTAACTTATTTTAATTATGTAGGCTTATATTTTCTTACAAATTCTATTGAAAATCAAAAATAATTTCATAAATATATTTAATAAATAATCGTATAGTTCAAAGCGGGCGTAGCCGCGTCCGGGCCCACTAGTAGCTATATATATATTAAATTTATATGAATTTATCTTTTACGCTTTATTCCACATATAGCAGGGTAGGCTGAGGGAACCTGGGAACCTAAACCTATTAAGAGAATTCTCGAGGCATTGCGTGTCGAGTGGCGGAACTCGCGTTTGCAGTCGCAGATTGTGGCAATACGGCCGTAATAATGGCAACGGCAATAATTTCTCTCTTCTTTTAGATATATTATTGCTATTAAAAGTAAATTATACATACTCGTAAATAATTATATTATAATTTATTAAGTTCTATATTTTGTAATATAATTTTTAGGCATTTACAATGATAAAAAGACTTGTCACTCAATTACGATTTCGTATTTTATTGCTAGCCTAAATAATTATTAAAAACAATTTAAACATTTCCAAGATCTCGTTAGATTAACGCCATTCAGTATTCTTAGCTTCATATTTTCAAGACATTCATAAGGTTATACAATAGATTTCCCAAATAATAAGACATCAGAAACCAATCAACCATTTCTGTTCCAGACATCAACGGCACTGTTCCTGCTCGTCCACTTATCCCTACACACGGTGGACGAAGGCCATGCGATAAATCCAAGTGAGTATTCTTTTATTATACCACCATTTTGTTAGTACACTTAAGAGTTCTTGACACGATCACATTACTTGCCCCATTTGCGAGGCTTCCGACAGATACCATTCGTTAAAAACTATTCGTGTTTTTTTGTTTTGATTTATTATTTTATCTTATAGTCGTCTTTATAAGTATGTATGAGAGAGTATTGTTCGTGTATTGTTATGAAAGTAATATTGTTATGCCATTTAAATATTATACGTATATATGTTTATTGTTTATATATAAAGACAATGGAAAGTTAATGAGACATGGCGTATGAGCGTGTGGTGACTGTTGGTTGTCGGTTTGATTCCTACTCGGGAAAATTAATTATTGTTTATTAAATGCTTAAGTGCTTCGCTTTGGTTCTTCTTAAAAAGATTGAATTCTTAGAATAAATTTTCATTACAAAGTTTATATTTTTTTACTATGTATTTATATAATAAAATAGCAGGTATAAAAAAACGTTGAAAACAAAAATGATATATATTCCTATGAAACAATCAAATCAAACTTTTTATAGTCTAGACCATTTAGTATACTCGTATGTAGAGTGATTTTAATAAATATTCTATACGTTTTTTTAATTGAAATACAAAGTGTGCTTCAATTTGTATGTGTATGAATATATTGCTATATTGATACGTGAAAACGTGAGATGAATTTAATCATTTGAAAATTTAAAAACAATACAATTTTTATTATGAAATAAAAGACTAATTAAAATAAAATACACTTTTGGTATGAAATAACACATTTAGTGCCATGGTAAGTACTCCCCTTCAACTTATAATATCGATTCGGGCGAAAGGTGGAGATCGGAGTGACTTATCACTAAGTTCTCTGTACTGTTATGCGGAATAAAGCGTGGAGCTAAGAAATATATATAGTTATTTATTGGTATGGTACAATATAAGTATAATAAGTATAATAATAAGGTACAATATAAGTATAAGCCACTTAGTTCCATAAATATAAAAAATTAAATGTTTTAAAAGCCTTAATGTGAATCACAAAACATTTAAATTAAAAAAAATACAAATTTCATATTAAAATATACACAGACTACTAAACAAAACATAACAAAAGAAAGCAATAATTCGAGAAAGCCTTACAAAAAATATATTTTAACACCTGGATTATGATTACACTACGCCCCCTTCAATACGAACCTTGTTCTAAACGATTTGTAAGAACCAATCTCCGTTAGAGCTATATCTTTGAAATATTTCAGCTTTTATCTCTCGCCATTTCCTTTCATTGTTTCTAATAAATTAATAATGAAAAAGCATGATGAGTATGAATAGCTAAAATGTATTATTATTAATGGTACCTAATTTGTTATACGCCATGAATAATTATATTGAAAGTAATATTTTATGATTATTTTTAGTATAAGCGGCCAAATATAGCTACTTTTGGATTAAATCTTATATGAAAGTTTAACTAGTAAGTAATTTCAAAGCGACATGAAGTAAGTAAGCTCAATAAACGTTGGTTAATAAATACTTATATTAATGTATGGTTGGTTAATACAAGGGTGTGACTGCAAGGGTGTGACGGTTTGATTCCCTATCAAAGGAATGCAGGCAGAAAGTGGGGCACAAAGTATCTTAATAGTAGGTTTCCTCTGCCTCTCTCCCTTCTCTTTCCTCTGCCTCTGCTGATTGCGGGATACAGCGTGAAGCTTCTCTAGCTAGCTAGCTTAAAATGCAGTACCGAAACTTTCATTATACTACCCAGGAGACAAGAGGAACTGACATAGCAAAGGCTTATTCATAAAATATTCAACACAATAAGCCCATACTATACCGGCCGCCCCCTATATTTTTGTGACGTTTTATTTGTTGTAAGTGGTAATTTTATGATTATGAACGCTATTATGTTTTATACGAATGTTTGCACCAGTTGTGTTTGACTGTCGCATTCCAGTTACAATTGTTATGCGTGCTGATGAGGCACACTCAATTGTGTTGTATATTTTATCAGGGTTATTTCTTTTTCATTTATATTTTTTCTATATGTATATGTTTTTTATATATATGAACTTTACTATATCATTAAAACTATCAAAGTAGAGAGTGAACCTAGAAGCAGGAAAATTCGCTTCTCCTCGTTTTATTTAAAATTCCACTTTTCTCTTGCTTATTAAATGGCGGAACTCAACGCTGTACTATCACCAAAAAAATGACGCTTACAGTCCGACATTGTCAAATTGGGACAGGATGACTTCGTAAGGTAAATATTTATGAAAAACCACTAGTGAAAATCAATGGTATAGGTATGATTTTACAGTTTATTGTTGAAATATATTTACTACAATATTTAACTGTACATAAAATGAAAATTTAAACAAGAGTAGACTATTTTTTTTAATTAAAAACTATTATTATTTCCACAATATTCAGTACAAATAACGTCAGTAATAAATATAAATGTGTATTCTACATACGCACCCATACATATAATAACCATACAACCATACAGTTTACATAAAATTACATATTTTTACTTAAAATTTATTAATTATTTAAGTGGCAAATGAAGCATTCCAAAGTTGAAAATTGAATGAAAAATTATGACCTAATTTATTAACTAGAACAAAATTCGTATCAGAAAATCTAGATGCAGCGGTGTTTGAAACCGCATTCCCTCGGGTTGTGAATCTGTAATGCCTCATCAATATAAACGAGTTTGAAAAGAAATTTTCAAAAAGGTAATAATATACTTTCAGAAAACGTATCAAAATTATTATATTTCTTTCCTAAATATGGAATAACTCTTGAAGTGTTAAAAAAAGCAATTAATATTTAAATATGAAATTCTTTGCTTATACATATAGTGCATAGTTTTAATATGACGAGTTATTAGTTTATACACAAATACAAAAATTAGTATTTTAAAAGAAATTCATAATTATATTAGTTTTCCACTTTGTTCATGATTCTTCTTTTGTATCTGGCAATATAAGTAAAAATACTCTATTCTCTATTTTTCTCACTCTAGTAATATTGGTTAAGCTCAATTATTTTGTGAAACAAGATCGCTGCAAAACTTTTATTTCAATTAAAAAGTTTTTCATGAAATTGTATCCACAACTACAATTGAACAACATTGAACAAATTCTAACCGCATAATGAACTGGAATATTTTTGTATAACATTTTTATTTGAAATTTGTATGATATCCAATCTAGGTATATTTTCATGTCTGATAAATATTAGAACTAACTGTTTTATACATACGAGTACGTCTACTTTTTTAAAAATATTATGGAAATAGAGGTTAGTCGGCGGCGTGTAAACGTAAGTACGTGTAGTAAACATAAGTTGTGGGTTCGATCCCACTCGAGGAAATGACATATTTTCAATTCTTCGTTCATTCAGATATATATACGCAATGCCTCCAGAATTTGGCAAAAAAATGAGGACTGGAGTGTCTTAACACTAGTCTCCCTATGCTTACCAGCAGGATACATACAACGTGAAACTGAAAAAAAAATAAAACATAAAAAAATAATACAATTTGAAACTAAAAATTAAATATTTCACAGGTTGTTCCTGCATTCGGTTCACATCAACGCACGGCAAAGAGCGCGGCACCTTCAGCAGTCCAGACTACCCTCGCCCGTACCCTCAGGACATTTGCCTCCTGTACACGTTCTATGCAGAACCTCATCAAATAGTCGAACTTGTGTTCACTGACTTCGATATTTATAAGGAGCTATTGGAGTGAGTATTTGTATTGAGTATATATTTTTTATTTTAAAGTAATTTAGTTAAAAATTAATAAAAAAAAACAGTTGAACATCCTGTATTCCGCATAAAGAAGGTTAGGCAGAGGGAACTTTGTGTTAAGTCACTCCGTTCTCCATTTTTTCGGCGAATTCTGAAATAATTGCGTATTGACTGGCGCTTTGCCTCGACACCAGAGCGATGGAATAAAAATATTAAATGTTTAATTTCCTCAGGTGAGGATTGAGGCGTTTACAGACACACTTGTGCCCATTAGCCTGTAAAAAAATATTATGCGATTTCCAATCAAAAATTCACCAGAGTGCCTCAACTCTGTTTCTACCTTACAAAAAGCAGAATAAAGCGTTAAGCAAAAAAAAAACTTCAAATTTTATCTATCAAAGAAAACCATCCACCAAAATGAACAATGCCATTACAAAACCGACGACGCGACGACGACGGTAGAAAGTTAAAATTTGTTTTCACAGAATAGTAACTTATATTAGAGTTGCCGGTATATCTTCAAGAGCATAAATTACTATGATAAAGAACATGACGAGATAAGCTGCGGAACGATCTCATTAATAGATGAGAAGGAGTTTGCCGCGCGATACCAGGGCTATGACTTATTAAACTGTTTCAAAAATAGACTTAGTTATTATAAATTTTGTTATTTTAGCCTTATTTTACGTTTATTATTGTGTAAGGCCAGTTGTGGATTCGATTCCTACTCCAAGAAATGAAATAATAAATATTTTCATTTTTTCGCTCTGGTAACGAGGTAAAGGGCGGCGTTGAGTTTCGCCACTAGAAAGCGGAGTGTCACTAAGCTCTCTGTTTCATGCGGGGACACCGTGAAATTGTTTTTTTATTATTGTTTAAGTTGATAATGATGTTTCAGTTATACATACCTATATCTCCTTTTTTCCCCGTTGTATACGAAATGAATTGGGAAATTAAAAAATACAACTATACGATTGAGATAGAATTTATCCGTCTTATATCTTGCTTTTACCTTTAGGTCACTGAGCATAGTCTATATCATAAACAAATCAGCTACCTTGTGTTAAGACACTCCGTTCTCCACTTTCTGCCGAATTCTGGAGGCATTGCGTGTTGAGTAGCGAAACTCAACGGCTATATTATGAGTTACAATAAAATAAGATTTTTATACAAACATTGGAATATTTTTCTTGAAAGAATATGGAAATTCGCAAAGTTACAATCGTAATTTCTTATGGTGGGCGTTGGATGGTCCAAATTGGAAAATTTGAAACGAAATTTATTTCCTAATATACAAGAATGTTCGAGGAAATTCAAAAATATCCGATTGCCTATATAAATTTCGTCACAACGATAAAATATTATTGACCATTTACTTTCTATATAGCCTGCTGAGTGCCACTCAAATCTGAGTCATATTTGAAGTCATAAAGTACACGATGTAAATGGCTCAAGGCCATTGTAAACATAATAAACTTCATTCGACCATAAACCCACCTCATATACGCTTAGTTTTAAATACTAGTAGAGTACTATATGTAAATTTATTATGGTTTTTAAACAGGACGTTAACTATTGTACGGCCGTCGTGACTTTAACGCGACGGTTATGGGTTTGATTTCCACTCGAGAAATATTTATTTACGTTTATATTTTCATTTCTTCTTTCTGGTGTCGAGGCAAAGCGCGGCGTTGAGTTCTGCCACTTAACACGTAATGCCTCCAGAATTCGACAGATAATGGGGAACTGAGTGTCTTAACACTAAATTCCCTCTGCCTACCCTGTTTTGATTTTGATTTGAAATATTTTAAGACGGCCTCAATTAACTACTATAATAAGCACTTATAAATATTTTGTTAGTTCTTATTTCTCGCCAACGTAGCTACGAAGCGTAGTATCTAATATAAAATTTATTCAGTCTATTTAAAACGTAACCTAAAGGAAAAACTGAACTGTCTTTTTCACAAAATTAACCTAAAAATAAGACGTAATTATTTGAAAGCATACTCAACGAGATAAAAGATGTGGCTTACAATGGTAGCACTCTACTATATTAACTCGAGCAGGAGTGTCTTTAATTGCGTTACGTTAGTAGAGACAACACCAAATTTACTGTCTTATGACAAGAGGATTATATTTTTATTTTGTGATGATGGAGAAAGTTAAATGCTAACACATCACAATCTATATATATTTTCTCACTTCACGCACATGGCAGAGTAGGCAGAGGGAACTAGGTACTTTAGGGTTAAGACACTCCGTTTCCCACTTTCCGTCGAATAATCTCATTTCTTCACTCTGGTATTGAGTTCCGCCATTCAACATGCAATACCTCCAGAATTCGGTAGTGGGAAACGGAATAATGATTAATTTAAATTATTTTTCCTTCCTCGCTTTGGTAAAGCATAGATATAAGTGGCATTGAAGAAAACTTTACTTATTTATGTAGTTACGACGGATGAGTTTTCGAGTAGCGGTCATAAGATGAACTACACTCGGCAGGTCCTCCAACAGGAAGACCAACGATCTAAATCTGAATAAATAAGGTCTCTGTAAGGGACTAGATTGCTGTGCAAGACCAAGCTTTAAAGATCCTTGGAGAGGACTTATGTTCAGTGACAAACGTGGCAATGAGCATCGATAGGCTGATATAATGGTGATGATGATAAATATAATAATGTTATCATCTTTCTCAGTGTTTAATATCTGTATTATTATATTATTTCTTATCTATCCCTTATATAACAATGAATTTATAGTACAAAATTTAATTGTCTCGTGTATACAGTTTCTGAAATCAAACTTGTAAATAGAATGATACAAAACAACTTTATCTAAACTCGCTCAATCGTTAAGTCAGTCAATAAACGCGGTCACATTGAAGATACTAGTTAAAATTAATATCCGTTCGAATCCATTGAGTTGGTTTCCTTGCAAGATAAACAAATAAGTTAGTGTTTATATTTTATATAAGAATAAGTATATCTATCTTCTATATATAAAATTTAATAAAATTACATAACTATTTGTGAATGCGCAGGGGTACAAACGTGCGACTGTTAACGTGACGGTTGTGGGTTCGATTCCTATTCGAGAGAATTTAATATTTTCATTTTCTTGCTAGCAGAGGCAAAGCGCGGCGTTGAATTCCGCCACTCAACATACAATGACTCACGAATCCGGCGGTAAGGAGAGCATGGAAATGTCTTAATGGGAATGGAGTGTATTAACACTTTCCCAAGGTCCTCTCGGCCTATAGTATAGATACAAAAAAATAACTATATTTACTATGCAAAGTAGGACAACGAAATTTTAAATTTGTCAGTGTATTTTTTCAGATATTGCTTATTGGAATTCTAAAATTCCTGTTACTAAAACAAGTAAGAACATACTACAATATAACAGGCAAAGTAAATTTATTAGTTAACAACTAAACATCAAATGTATGAGAAATTCGACCCGGTGCAAAGAAAACGTATAGCTAGAGTACTTGGATTTTTTCCAAGAGTCGTAAGTAAATGTGAAAATTCTACTACTATTTTTTTATATGGAATTTGTAGTATTACTTTGTATTTTTAGTATTACTATTCAAATTTTGATAGTGTTTGAACTGTACAGTGTTCAGCCATATGTTAGTTCGCTCGCCAAAGATAAATAAGAAAATACAAGCTGCGTGAGATCTGTTTTTTTGATATATTTAATTTTGGATCGGAATTATTTTTTATTTGTTCTATTTAATTAGATGTACTTTTGAAAGAAATATTTTTTAAAATTCCATTTTCTATAAATTAACTTCATGCTGTATCCCAACAGGATAGGCCAACGAAACCTAGTGTAGCGATACTTGGTTCCTCTTCTTCCACCGAATTCAGAAAGCTTTACGTATTGCTTACTTTTACCATGGCGAAGAAAGTGGAAATATTAAATATTTATTTTCCTTTTCCTCGAGTGGGAATCGAACCCAAAACCTTCGTGTTTACAGTCACATTTCATACTCAATATCTTATTTAACAGTATATATTAAGAAATTAAATAAAGATTATTACGTATTAACGATAAAATAACACTAATTCGTCCTTCTCACTCAATCACTTATCAAGCTATTGACAGTGACAAATCGGTTAATTTGTGGAGTTTGAAGTTTTCCTCAAACGATATTTGGATCCACCCCTCATTCAGTGGTATATATATATGTATGTATATTATATATATATATATATATATGATAAGGAAGTTCAGCTTTTTAAATGACAAAAATAATAATTGTTGTACAATTTATGAATATTTAAAAAATATATCTGTCTGTTAAATATATATATATATATGTATATCTAAGTAACTATCAAAAGCTACGATACGAAAGTAAAATCGATGTGATTTTTCTATTTATTCTTTTATTTTTTGCTTACTGTGCAATTCACTGAAAATATAAAAAATAAACCAAAAAATGCTTTCAATAATAAAATATCGACCTTAAAAATGTTTAAAGTATAAAGATTATTCTTACTATGCATAACTCAACCGCAAAGTAAACGGATATAATGAGACATTGTGAGTCAAATCTAATTTTCCTTTTATTATAATCAGAGTAATCCCAGTTAATTGGAAGCCTTAATCAAATTTTGTCGAGATAAATATTAGTAAGAGTAAATGTCTCAAATGTTTCAAAAAGTTTCGCCTTCGAATATCATTATTGTAATTGTAATTTGAATATACGGATAAGTCCATCGTGCAGTGATGTACCAACCAATTGGGGCAAAGTTTTTTTTTTAAACTCACTCTATATTATGCCTGCATATAGCAGGGAACCTAATATTAACCTAATGTTACTTACATACATCTTACATTATTTTAATAAAACGACAATATAATAAATATTTACCAAGCCCAATATCTTCGCAAAATTGAACAGAAAACAAGCCAAACTAGATTTTAAACAATAATAAATATTAATTTAGCCTCCACCTATATACCACTTTTCTTATTCGTATACCCTACATAACTCAGCCACAATCCCCGCGGGATGCTGCGAACAGATTCCTTATGAATATCATAACAGATATGTAATATTTAAACATCGTTGGAACATAGCGTGCACGCTATGGTGAAATTCCTTTATAGGTGCCCATTGGGATATGCAAAGTGTGAATAACATAATTTAAGCTCAAATTAAACTCATATATACATACATATATCCCTATGGAATATAATAAAAGTTCTTATATATTAAAGAAACATATTACAGTCTTAGAATTTATATTTTTACTTGTATTTTTTTTCACTTCATCGCAATTTAAGTAAATGGAAATATTTTGCTTGTTATGTACAGTAAAAATTGAAAAAAGATCCTTGGATTCAATTCGTGAATGCGGCACTACCCACCCACTACTTCAAATGTAATAAAACATTTAAGTATGCAGGATTCTTAAATTATTTAAGAATACCGCATTTTTACGAGCTACGCAAATAGGTAGGCAGAACGCCATATACCTTTGTCACATTCATCGTAATATTTTATTGGTTGGTGAATGGAAAATTTATATACTGAAACTGAACAAATATCAATAATTGAAGAAAATGGCTCTACTGTGAAGATTCCTTGGAACTGCCTTCCACGCGCCACGCAACTGTAGAAACGCCTATCTGCAGCAATGTTTCCAGGGCAATACGACTTGGGTACCTTCGAAAAGCGCGTCTATCTCCACCTCAAAGTCCAGCAACGCACCTGTAGCTCCTCTGGTATTACACAGGGTCGTGGGCAGCGGTGATCACTTACCATCAGGAGACCCATACCCTCGTTTGCCTCGTCTTTTTCCATAAAAAAATAAAACATATTTATCTTTGAATCAACTCAACTAAAAAAAGGTTATTGTTTATTACATTTCTTCAGCACACACTCATATATCACTGCGTGTTGGGCTGACACCGCGAGACTAATCGAGTGGAACTAACAAACGGTGTACACACAAAGGTGTATCGTTTTATTCCGCTTAGAATATATTTCATTCAATATTCCAACAAAGCTTTTAGTATTGCAAAATTTTATTTTATGCACTTTTTAGTTAACGATGGAAGGCGAGTGTTACGCTTAGTGATTTCGAAATATTAAATTTGTTTTTTATTTTGTTTGTTTGTCGTATTCAGAAGTGAGTTTATTGTTTTTATATTAGTCATTAAGGCAGTCGTCGTGGCTGGGCATAAGCTTGCGATAATAAACTCGACGGTCGCAGGTTCGATTCCCATTCGGAAGAATGAAATATTTTAATTTCCCTCTGCCTATTCTGTTTTCTGCAAGGCACAATTTTAATTGTTTAAGCATAAATGATGAACCATATTACCTCTAACTATCTATCGGTCCTTTATCCTTTTTTTATTAAAGATTTTTACATTAATCATCCTATTTATAAATAGGATAATGATTATATAGACCAGTAATAAAAAAACTTTCATTTTTTTTGCTGTTATCACAGTGTAAATTTAGTCAAGCAAAACATCTTAGATTTAATAGCGACTTTAAATAATATACTCAAATGTACTAAGCACTAAGCTTGAAATATAATTTATAACAGTATTAGATTTTCAGTAATAATTAATTCAAAAACTTGTTTCAGTACTTAAGCACTTGACCAAGAGACGCTTAAATACAATCAGTGAAGTCTGAACACTTAATTACTTTCTTTTTCTTTAAATATTTATACACTGAAGATTGGTCTCTAGAGCATCTAACTAATTACCTTTCTATCTTAGTAAATATTAGGTAGTTTTTTAGCTTTATATGTACTTTATACCAGAATGTAGAGTAAGGAACCTAGGCCCGTATTTATAAACCAGTCTCAATTCTGAGATCCATCTTGAGATACTCGTTTTCATTCATAAATATTATTCTATGAATGAAAACGTCATTTCAAGATCGATCTCCGAGTTAAGTGTGCTTTAGTGTCAAGATACTCCGTCCTCCAATTGCTACTGACTTCGGGATATTGAATATTATGTGGTTTAATTCAATACTACGCTACCAAAGCAGGGAAATTAAAAAGAATCATCAATTGGCGATCGAAATCACTATATCGCTTACAGTCCCACTGTTGTAGAGTATAAGAGCTTTATTCGCATATTCTTAGGACTTTAAGCAATACAGAAAAGCTTAACAAATTATTTTTTATAGCTATTGGTAGTAAACAAACATAAGAAAAACTGTCCGAAAAAATAAAACATAACCTTAAAATTTTTCGTTGGTTAAATAATTGTTTGCAAAATTATAATAAAGTTAACATGCAATAATGCATGAAGATAACATGCATATGAACCATATAATGCATTGCAGCTTCACGCTTTTTCCCGCACAGCAGTGTTAAGACATTGCGTTCCTCACTTTCCACCCAATTTTCGAGACATTGCTTGTGGAATCACACAATAGGTAGTTTTTAATAATATTTTCCCAAATCGTCTATAATATAACCTTAAATTAAATTAAAATCTTTTAAATATCCAACTACATGATTGTTTTTTACATCATATCAAAATAATTTGCATTCATTTTTATCCATCGTTGTAAAAAGGGTGACAAGTTTAAAAACAGCATAAAATAAAACATTCTCGACAGTTTAAGTCCACTAACGCCATCGTAAATTCGCTCTCAGTAAAATTCAGGAGGTAGATTGTCCAAAAAACTAACTATACTGTTAAATATTTTTTAGATTTTTTTTTAAAGATTCTATTATTGCGTTTTAACTGAAAAAAGAGATAAACTAATTCTAGACGAATTCCGAAATAAATATATTATATTAAATAAGCAACTTCATTTATAAGTATGAAATCCTAAATTATTTTTTTCATATTTTAATTTTTTTGCTCTGGTGTCGAGGCAAAGCGCGGCGTTGGGTTCTGCCATTCAACACCCAATGTCTCCAAAATTCGGCAGAAAGTGGGGCACGGAGGGTCTTAACACTAGGATCCTTTTGCCTACCCTGCTGTGTGCTGGATACAGCGTGAAGCCAATTTAATTTTTAATTTTAATTTATTTAAAAAACTGTATATGCATAAATCTTTAAATCATTCGATTCATATCCATACGTTATTTCACGATTAAAATGGCTTAATCGGATATGACCAGCGAAAATATTAACAACGTTGTGTCGAAGTTTAAAAGTATCGATCGAAATTTGGTTTCCGTATCGATACTGAATAAATGAAATATTCATACGAGAGGGATAAAATTGATATTGCATATGTAAAGTATGTTGAAATGTTAACAGGTTTGTTATTCAATTAGGTTTTTTAAAATGCTAAACTGAGGCCAGTTTGGTGCATAGGTACAAAGTGTGACTGTAAACACGATAAGTTATGGGTTCGATTCCCACTCGAGGAAATGAAATATTGAATATTTCCATTTTCTTCACTCTGGTATCGATGCAAAACATGGCGAGAAATTCCGCCACTTAACACTCAATGCCTCCGGAATTCGGAAAATGGTTCCCTGGCTAGGTTCCCTCTGCCTATCCTGCGTATGTAGGATACAGCGTGAACCAGAAATAAAGTGTTTTTTAGACAGATTTTGACCTTCTTGCCCGAATTCGACTATCGTGTTGCAAAACTAAAGGGCGCGCTTTGTAGTACCAGAGTGAGGAAATAGAATAATTAATTTCCTAGGACGAGATTGAACCCATAACCATCATATTTACACTCAGGCAACCATTCATTGCGCTACCCTGGCTTCTAACATACATTTCACCTCCACTACCGGGACCAAAGATAGAAATCTGAATGTTTGCGCGAACATATTTTTTCTAGTCTTATTGCAAAACGAAAGTGGACCATAAATTGTTCTCGTGACAGAAATAGATGACAGCGTAATTACACGACCCACCAGGCATTCTAATTGAAACCAAAACCCAGTGGATATTTTTGCTGACTACGGTTTTACTTAATTACATTTTCATGTAAATGTTGGTTGGTGCTTTAATCATTTGTGCTGTTTGTTTTTAAATTTTCAGTTTTCAGTTTTAGTTTTGCATGTCCATTTTGTGTGATATTTATTTTTTTTGCTATAAGCCCGTTTTTCATAAGAAATACCTAATACAGTTAATTTACATAGTGTCTAAAATAATGTACATGTTATATTTATAAAATTGTATTGAAAAAGAAAACATTGTTCGACTCCTACAAGTGAAAATGTTAATATTTAAACTTATTCTGATTTAGCAACCAAAGTACAAAAACATATTATTACAACATAAAAGTACGAAAATGTATTTTCCTTTTGTCTACAGGAAAGTAATAAGTTATAAACAAAATAAAAATATATATTTGAATTCTGTAAATTTGAAACGAATTTAGAAGCTACATTTCAAAACGTATTTACAAAAGACTCAATTTGAATGATTTTCCTGTGAAAAACGTAATCAACAGAGTCTATCAGTTAGCTTTCAAATTAAAGGTTTGTCCACAGTTTCATTAATCCATACAAACGTGTCTAATCAAACACCGCTAGTGAATACATACTGCAATCAAAAATTCAGCTTTTATAAAAAATTTTAGAGAGGCACTTTTTTCCTTTGTAGAGTGCTCAGCTTAAAATTGGTAGAAGTTTGAAACCCACCGCTCTAGCAAAATTTGATTCGGACAGTCAAAGCAAAATCGTTATAGGTCCAGTATAATCTAATAAATGATTCAAAAATAATCAATTCTTATCGGTATGTGTAATATTGCTGGGTATAATGTAAGCTCTAAAAACGTTTTTCAAAAAGCTCGTCTCTCGTCGTCTCATTTTTTTATGCTATTGAGGTGCAGAATATTTCCAGATTATCATTATGTTAATGTTCACAAAATCTCTCACCTATAAGAATTAAAAATATAAATAGAAATATAAAATACAACAATAGGACTAAAATTATTTATTTTTCAATTTTTTTCTTAATAAAAGTTTCCGGCTGTAGCCCATTTACAATAGGATAGGCAGAAAGAACCTAGTGTTCTCTCCGTTCCTGTCCAAACGACGGCTTCTTCTCTAATAATATTCTCTCTAAATACTAACATTTATTTACATATATTTTTTCGTTAACGAAGTAGAATGACAATTTTATTTTATATGCAAATTTTCCCATTTGTATATCCCTATTCGAGACTAGGGTAAAGGCAAAAGTTTTATTTTTACGCTTTGGAAAGCACTGGCCGTCGTCGGGACACTGAAGACTTTCCAACACTTCTTTTCACGAAGCTTAGATATTCATTTTCATGCTCGACTACGTATTTTATCTCAAAAAGTTTCATACTTGCTTTTTTATTACTTGTTCTTGATAAACCGATATTATATTGATAGCTTGTCCTATTTGGAAGCTTGGTGTTATACGGTAAATATTTTCTTTGTAGTGAAATAAAATCTTACTATATTATAAAGTACTTTAAAAAGTATTAAAAAAAACACTCTTTCGTCGGTGGGACAAAGGTCCAAGTCATCAGTGGCTAGGACTCCAGAGAGAGGAACCTCCTCACAATACACGCCGTCTCAAGTAAAGACGGTGTTCGAGGCTTTTTGCTATTGAGCCCGTATTAGCCCTTATTAACTTCTTAGTCTGAATCTCACGGCCTAAGTCCGATTTGAACGAAAATTAAATTAACGGTTCCCAAAGAGGTGCGGGTTCAAATCCTGCTACGTTATTATTTATTTTTTAGATTCACGCTGTATTCCGCACATAGTCGGCTTTGTATATAATATATTCTTCTAACTGCAATAAAACACAATCTCTATAATATAAAATCTACTCTATAATAAATGAAAATAATATACCAGTTACGTCTAGTTATAGCTATATCACCGAAAATATCCGCTACTAATATCTGAATCCAAAATAAGAAATATCCGTTACTAATGTCTAAATCCAAAATAAGTATTCCGGGTGTCGCAACGCTCGTTCAAGGAAATTATAGTCGGATGGAGAACTCGAGCGCTTTGTCGAGGTTCTACTGCTTTTATTGCTTACCGCGGTGTCTGCGTTACGAATTGTTACAAAAATGTACAATGTTTGGAGGTACTTTTGAGGTTTGTAAAAATTTTATGTGGTTTGATTACATTTCAAATGAAAACGAAAGACAAAGGAAAACGCGAAAGACTGTGGGCTCGATTCTTGCTCGAGGAAATGAAATATTTAACATTATAACTTCTTCGCTCTGGTGTCGAGGCAAAACGCGGCGTTCAGTTGTACCACTTAACACGCAGTGCCTACAGAATTCAGCGGAAAATGGGAAATAGAGTGTATGTGGGATACAGTGTGAAGCTGATGCAGGGGGGTAAAAATTAAATCAGAATCGAATTCACAAACTTTAAATTAGAAATAAGTATATTTCACAGTATTTACCTTTAAGTAATACACAAGTCAGTCGTTTACTAATCTAGAACAGTTATTTAAAGTGTTGTACTGCGGTAGTTTCAACAAATTATAGGGGATTCTAGCCAGCTCTGTAGCTACAGTGTTTTTATTACTCAACGGAACCTGTGTTTAGAGGTGCTCTTTCCGTTTGTAGCTTGTCGTGTACGCGCAGGTGTTTTAAAGTGCTGTTATTCTAAAATTTAAATTAAATGCTTTTTTTTAAATTAAGCTTGTATTTTTATAGAAATAGAGGCAATGAATTATTTTTATTTTTAACATCCTTTAAAATATTGTTCCACAGTTAAGAAAGAAAATATATATTTTTATTTCCCGATCTGGTAGCACAAGGGATGGTATTAAGTAAGATAGCCGGTTAGGCAGAGAGAACCTGCGAAAGGTTAAGACACTCCATTCCCATTAAGACACTAAATTAGATAGAATATTCTCCTCGTCTAGACTATATACCTATTATATATTTAAGAGGCAACACTGAATATAGAAAACATATTTCAGCTATATATAAAGTTTCTATCACATACGACTATATTCTGCTGATCAAATCCCGTCTTTATATATCTTATACCGCTGAAAATCCTTGAAGTACAAAGTAACGGGTCAACAGTACCTATGGCCGTAAAGCTCCTCGCCGTTGGACTTTCAGAGACTTATTTTTCATGATCTTTTAAACATACTTACTTATCTTATCCTTTGGGAGTAAAAATCTATATGTTAACTCGATTTAATTATGTATATTTTTCTCTATTGGTATTTTATTCAAAAGAGTCTGTCATGGCGCAGGATTACACGGAAGTGACTGTAGTGCGACGGTTGTGGGTTTGATCCACACTCGAGGGGGAGGGAAAAATAAAGAATTCGTACGAGATAATAATATACCCAAATAACGATAAATCTTAAATGTATCTGATAGCTCCACGGTCTATCCTGCTTAAAGCAGGAAAGGTGGAGAATCTAGTAACCTCAGGATGCTCTGATACCGGCTACCCGGCCATTTGTCATTACCCGACGCACTAACATTCAATCGCTTCTACTTCTATATCTTGTTGTAAAAGTAAACTAAATACATAATATTAACTAAGTAAATAATTTCAGTTGCACCCGCGGTGACTTCCTCAAGGTGTATTCGGAAGGTGGTACCCACGGGCCGGGGCCACCCGGCATCAACGAATATTCATCCTGGTCCAGAATTCTATGTGGGAATAGAGCTGAAACACCCGCGGCTATGTACTCGCATGGGCCACTAATGGTTTTAGAATTTCAAAGTGGATCAAAGGCGTCCAATTCATCAGGTTTCATCGGAACATACAGGTTTATAGATAGAAGTAAGTGAATTTTTATTTTCTCAAAAATATTAAAACTAGGTTATTTTTGGTATTGTGACAGAACTTAACATCGCGACTTGTCTAGGTATATAAACATTTTTACCGGTGGCGAAACTAATACCGCGCTTTGCGTAGTTATCTAAGGAAATGAAAACATTAAATATTTCTTTCTCTCAAGTAGGAATCGAACCCACAACCGTCGCATTTACAGACACACGTCTTAATATATGCATATTAAAAATATATATTGAATTGACTTCACCAAATTAACCTTAAGTCGAACACGTCCAAACTTAATACTATCCATGAAACGAGTTACACGTTTCGATCCAATACGCAACACGTCCACTTAGCTTACAAGTCAGGTTTCCTAAACTTACTTGTAGCATTGGAACTAAACAAGGCCACTCACCAATATGAGAAAACGAAGCTGGACTGCATGAAACGTGAAAGAAAAAATAAATAATTTATTTTGAATTTAACTAGATAAGTATTATTGTTGCAGCGATACGGAATCGGACGCAATTTCATTAGAATAGCTGCAAAGAAATTGTCATTTATGTCAGCTTTTTCAATATGTCATTGTTTAGGGTACCAAAGACTGTTGTCATTGTCAACCTAAGCACAAAACTCAAATATTACTTCTCTTATAGAAAGCTTTATATTTCTAAACCAAATATACTCTTTAATTTTCATTTCATAGGAAACTTTGAAACTGACGGCGTTAAGGTTGGCGATACGTTATGTGACTATGTGTTTACGTCGCAACAGAACAGGCCAGCGCACGGGAGATTGTACAGCCCTAGATATCCTTCTAGCTATCCTAGTAATGTGAGGTGTAATTATCATTTTAATGCAAGGTTTGTAATATTTCTTAAAGACAAATTTTTGAAATTCTATGTCCAGTAGTTCCGTTTATGCTCAAGATTCCAATCACCCAAGAACGTAAAATTTTTATATATGTATAGTCGTGGTTTGAGCTTGATTTTAATGACAAGATATTAGTAAAATATTTATTAAAAACCGATAACATAACAAATTTTACTTTAAATCCCTAAAATATTTAAATCGGAAATTAGACACAACTTTGAAGTAATAAAGGAATTTTGTAAGTCTTGATATATCTTGTAAGCATTTTAGAATAAGATTTTGCTACGAGAAACATAATGTAAGTAGAAAGCGTAGAAAATAGTGGTTGACCTACCTAAGTTCTATCTTTAGAAAAGAAACAAAAACTCCATTAAATTAACCTAAATGAAAACATTCTCATTTCATTTTATACTATACAGTAGTTATACTCACAGCTATTATAAAATTATACAGTTTATTTCTGCATAATTCTATAACAAATTATTATAACTTGAGATAGAAACGAATATTCGTATATCTATTTCCATATGTAAATGAATACATTCTGGTGCATTTATTCCTATGTTCATAACAGTCGGTTCGTATGATACTGCAGCAAAATTAGAAGCATCACCGGGCGCTGCTTAATTATTATAAACTAGATTTATTTAGGAAACCTAGTTGAAACATTGCAGACCTAATTCTGTATAAATTGCACCTGCAAGTCCATTTGGACTGTTTTAATATTCGTATTCGTGCTGTTTTGAATAAACTTTTCTGTTATCTTATTTGTAAATTTAAGTTTAATTTAAAGTAACCTAATTGTATTATATTTTTAATGAAGTAAAATATTTTAAGAAAAACTATTGAGTTTTTTTAGAGGAAATTATAGAAATAAAAACAATATTTAATTTACAGGAAACACGAGAAAATTAAATTAATTTTCGAAGAATCATATTTACAAAAGGGGGATGAAAGGTATTTTTTTAGAATATTTTAATGAAATATTAGAATATTTTACATATATTTTACTTTTATTTTCATTTTTTTACAGTTGTTTAAATCGTGCGGATATTATCAAAGTATTTGATGGGAAAGCGCCCACGTCTCCAGTCATTGCAATGCTGTGCAATGAAATTGTAGGTGAGAATGTGCTAATTTTCTTTCATATAAATAGTTGTAAGGAAAACGCGCAGCTTAGCGTTTTCACTTGGATAAATATATTTCAGTTTAAAGTAAAAGCTAAATGTGTTTTATTCTAAGATTTTAAACAGCAAAATAATTAATAAAAAATTAAAATATTAATAAAAAATTAATAAAAATTCTAATAGTAAATAGTAAACGCGACAAGTTCTGGGTCTGATTTTCACTTTAAGAAATGACATTAAATATTTTCATTTTCTTGCTCTGGTACCGTGGAACTGTGGCGTTGAATTCCGCCATTCAACACGCAATGCTAATAATTCGGGGAAAATTGTGGAACGAAAGTAGCTTCACGCTAGGTTTCTAGGTTCCCTCTGCCTCTGCTATGTGCTGAATACAGCATGAAACTAAAAATAAGTGTAGTGAAATATATAATTTGCATAATACTATTGAAAAATCATGGTCTTAAATCATATCGACTCATAATTTAACTAAATTGGCGAAAAAATAGAGAACAGAGTGCCTTATCGGTAGTTTCTCTGTACTTATTCTGCAAGTCTTACATGTGTGAAAATAAAAGAAATATAATAATAACACAATAACACACTTTATAAACGTTTTCATTTTAGTTTTTCACTTTTTGAGTTAAAAATCAGATCACGTGCAAAGGATCGTTTAAAATAAATATTTGCTTTCGTAATACAAATATTTAACCGGGTTACCCTTTCCGGGACGTATATTTCTGGATGGTCACCTCTAAAATAAGCTCTATTTGCTTCATAAGCTCGAATATAAACTTTACACGAGAAATGTTTGAACAGTTGTAAAACGAACGTTGTGTTTTTTTTTTATTTTTCCTTACTTGTATGAAATTTATATTTTTTTTACGTCACGCCGTATCCCACTTACAGTAGTTCCCTTTCCGCCGTATATTCGAGCCATTGTGTGTTGAGTGGCGCAACTAAACGCTGCACTTTGCCTTGTTACCAGAGAGAAGAAATGGATATACTAATAGATCATAGTCATTTCCTCGAGTGGAGTCGAACCCTGAACCTTCGCGTTTTCCGTTACACGCTAGTACTAGGCCACGGTGGCTACATTTAAACATAAAAAATACCTTTCACAATTGAAATTAATTTAATATTACACTTTTAGGTTACGAAATTCTATCAACTGGGTCGGAGCTTTTAGTACAATTTACAGCTAATTCGAACACGCCGGGACAGGGATTCAAAGCCAGCTACCAATTTTTGATGGAAGATAATTCTATCGCAGGTCTAGTAAGCATTTTTTGCCCCTTACCTTTTCCTATAGTTAAAATTTTGGTTTACTTATTTATAAATTGTTTTTAAATTTTGTAGTTATGTATGTTTGTATGTTTCTATTTAGCATACTATGTTTATAGATATTATATGTTTTGTGAAACATTTTATCTTTTACGTTTTCAAATAGTAATTAATCCTTGTTAGTATTTTAATAAGGTATTAAAATTAAATCAGCTTCACGCTGTATCCCGCACAAGGCATGGTAGACAGAGGGAGGCCTAGTGGCGAAATATTCTGTTCTCCATTTTCCTCCGAATTTTGGAGGCATTGCTTGTTGAGTGATGAAACTCAATCCACAACACCAGAGCGAAGAAATATCAATGTATAAGTAAATATTTCATTTCCTCGAGTGGGAATCGAACTCACGACCAGTCGCGTTTACAGTCACATACTTGTTTGTGCCTCTTGTCTCCGACTGTACTAAATTATAATAAAAATTATATGTAATTCTATCATCCATTCTGTTTGTAGATGTTGAAAGTAATAAGAAGGCAAGTACAATAAATATAACATCCGCTGTGGGACCAGCTGTCAGTGCCGCGAGTAAGTACAAACGAACTTGTAGTTCCTGATATTTACCAGAAACCAAAATATATTGTTGTGTAGTGTTTTTTCCTTAGATTCTGTACGAAATTTCTGTAGATATGAGATAGAATGGGTGGTTCGAATAAACATCCAATTTTATTTTTAATCTTCATATATTTTTTTGAAGATATCACAGTGTAGATTATGGCTTCAATTCCTATTAGAAGGAATTATTTATATTTTACTGATTTATTTCTGCAATTTTACAAGACAAAATGTAATATTACGGGTTCGATTCCCATTCGAAGAATGATATATTTGATATTTTCATTTCCTAGGTCCGGTAACGACGGAGAGCGTGACTAGGTTCCGAGGTTCTCTATGTCTACCGTGCTATGTACGACATAAAGCATGTTGCTACAACGTAGTATATTTAACATAGATAAAATGTAGAATACAGAGTGTCTCAACACCAATTTCTCTTAGAAAATTTCCCGCTCAAAATAAAAAAAGCTAGTAGAAGAGCAAAATAACTAGCTATTGAAAAAAATATAACATAACAGGATATCACTTAAGCCCTACAAACGTGTATTCCAGCGTCATCCTGTCATCAAGCATTCAGGTCTGATAAGAGCAGAGCCGGCAAATTGATCTCTCCTTTATACCCATCTCCGTATCCGCCGAAAACGCAATGTCATTACGACTTTTTAGCAAGGGGAAGGCAGAGAGTGCGTCTCGTGTTTGAGGATTTTAGCTTGCAAAGGCTTACGGGTAATATTATTGAGTAAGTTGAATTGGTTCTTTTTTGTGTGTAATTCTGTGTGTTTTTATGAGTTTATGGGCTCGATTTCAACTTGGGGGGGTGGAATATTTAATATTTTCATTTTTTGGGTCTGGTAACCAGGCAAACCGCGGCGTTGAGTTCCACTGAGCATGCAATTAAGTTGCACGCTTGTACCCCTACGCTACGACCTCTTCTTATATATTTTTGATATTTTGTATATTACCTATACAAATGCGTACCCTGCTATATGCGGGATACAGCGTGAAGGTGATAAGATTAGATCCAAACATTAAAAACTCTTAAAAATGTAGTGAAGACCGAAAATTGCTATTCCTGCAAATAATTACTGATGCGTAAGATTATTCCCTAAAAATATAAATTGTTAAGTCATCTTGTGATGATCATAAAATGGAGGAACGTATTTCGTAAGTTTTATTAAAAAAAGTTTTTTTTCTAACTTTTGTAGAAAACCTAATTTGCATGTTAAATAAGCATACTTGCTTTATCACAATTTGGTAATTAAATGTATGAAGAAACGGAAAGAAATATACATCTATGAAATAATTTCATTTTTTATTAATTAGTTATCCTTGAGAACATTGTAATGCAGTGGAGTAGTAACTATATACGCAATGAAATCGATGAGTTATAAGATAGGATAGGGTATAGGAGAAAACTATTTTCATTTACGCCTGCCAGGAAACAAGTCAGTGCCCGTAGTGTATGTGTTTGCAAGCTCAATTTGACCCACTGTGAAGAGTCGGATTCAATATTTGCATTACGACTTCAGTTCTGAGAACAATGAAAATATATATAGACATATTATCGCTAATCTAAAATGGCCGCCGCAACAAAATGGCCGATTATAAAGAGTTGCGGAACCTAATATACGTATTAAATGAAAGGATTCGATAAAACGACATGCCAAAAGGATTTCTAAACTAGGAAATATCGACTAGTGGTATTTGGACTCGTTTGATTTATCCTAGCAAACATTCTGATGTTCCATTACAATTAAATCTTATACTTAAAAAGGTTTCTTTTAATTAATATTTTATTAAACAATATCAATACTATAGCTATATTTGGCGCTGACATTAGAATCTAACGTTACCATAAAAATAGGTCACGGTTGTTATGGAGTGACAATTAACGCCAGCCGTTACCGCGGTACAGATTTATTGTATAGTGATATAGCCACAAATCGCCGGGTTCGGTCTCCCATACATAGGTATGTTACCACGTGAAGTGGTCGATAGGTTATGAATGTTCCCACAATGAAACTTTTCCCTTTGTTCGTTTCAATAACTGGTTCGCCAACCTAAGGTGAACTTTGCACAAAATGAAAACGTATTTTACCTACAATTGACTGGAAGCTAATATAAGTTTAGCGTCACGCTGTCTCGCACACAGCGGGGTAAGCAGAGGGAATCTAGTGTTAAGACACTCCGTTCTCCATTTTCTGACGAACTCTGGAAACTCAACGCCGAGCTTTGCTTCTACACAGTTCAGTTTATACTTTGTGCCCCTTGTCCACGACCGGCCTTATATAAGTTGAGACGTGTAATACATATAACGTATATATAACTCAAAGGCCAAAAAAATCGTATATATTTCTATTTCCGCTTGTCATCTCATTTCACAATACAAGTGTTATTTTTATCAAAATAAATCTTACGAATGCTATTTTGCTTGATGTGGGCAAAATTTTTCTTATAACCGGTATTAGTAGCGTGATAGGTATATAGGAATAAAATAACTATTTTGAAATATATTAACATATATATATATGCTTTGAATAAGAAATATCTTATTAGCACAAACTAATTCACATAATTAAATTCAATATTCCTAAACCTATTTTGCTATAAGGGACAAGAAATTCCACCAAGGCCACAGCTGACTCTCGATATGCAAAATTGTAAAGATATTTTCACGACGTTCGTCTCTGCATTAATTAATTGATCGCCAACATTTTATATTCTTCTACTTTTTCTTTGTAATAAAAAATTGCATTATTATGAAAAAAATGGTTTAATATATTAAGTATATTTAAAGTTTTCTTAAAATTCCACCTATAGTAGTAGAATAGTTGGTTATTCTATTCTACCTACTATTGACTTACGGTATATAATAGTCGAAGAGAATTTAGCCCGAAATAGCTGTATTGAGAACCATTTAATTTTAGATTAAATTCGGTAGTGAGGCCGTCGTGGTACAGCGGCATAAGGCTGTGACTGTAACGCGAAGGTTGTGGGTTCGATCCCCACTCGAAGAAATGTACTATTATTTATTAATATTTTCATATATACGCTATGGAACCAAAACTAAAACCCGGCGTTGAGTTTCCCCACTCAACACATAATGTCTTCAAATTCAGCGGAAAGTGGAGAGTAGGTTCCCTCTGCATACTCTGTTGTGTGCGGCGTACAGCGTAAAGCTGATTTATTTGCTTAAAGCAATATTAATACCTCCCATATACAAATAGGTACTGTAATATCGATATTTCTGCAACTGCGAGAGTCTATACATAATTGATGTTTGAGTAACCGCACGGACCGTTAACACTGAATTGTTCAGGTTTGGCGAGGTAAGCACATCGCTCATGCAGCAAATGGCTTTCGACCACAATGCGTTAATTATAAATTTACACGAGTACACCCTTTTTATTATAGACTGTAGCTCGCTGGTTTGTTTGTGTGAAAGTGTAAGTGTAAGTGTTGGGGCCAAGGGCATAAGGGTATGACTAAACGCGTTAGGTTGTGGGTTCAATCTCATTTGAGGAAATAAAATATTTAATATTTTCGTTTCTGTAACTCTCTCTGGTAACGAGGTAAAGTGTAGAGTTGAGTTCCGAGATTGAACATGCAATGCGCCAGAATTCGGTGAAAAGTGGGGAACGGAAGTGTGAAGGCCTCCAGGTTCCTATTGCTTACACCGCTATATGAGGAATACAGCTTGAACCTAAGAAAATTAAATAATAATGTAAAACCCATATGGAGACAGAAGAAGGAACCTAAGCGTCAATTTTCAGTTTTCTACGTCCAGTAGTTTCAGTTGTGCGTTATCTATCCGTTTGTACTCTTGAAAAGGAAGAAGTCATACATCACGGGATTATTTTATATGAAATTTGACTAATAATAGGTTTGGTTCGTTTAATTATATAATAAAATACAGCATCGTTTTTCTAAATCCAGAATAGAGGCACAAAGTACTAGGTTTCGTAGACTTTTATTTATCTTTCAAAACAAGTGAGATGCATTTAAAAATATTTTAAATATAATTCATGGTACAATAGTTCAAGTATTCGAATTTAAAATTTCATAAAGCAACCAACACACATAGAACAATAGCCGTATATAGTGTTCACCTTTTTTAAAAGTTAGTGGAAAAGTCGAGTGGCTTTTTCAGTATTTTGCGTTGGAGCACTGACTCGGTAAAAAACATGTTTTGTGTGAAAAAACACTTAATAGGCACCCAGGTCAAGGCATTTCCGTGTAGGCAGGGTTGCCCCAAATTAACCCTAATGACCCCCAAAAACCGCCCTATACAATAAATACCCTCGCTTTTTATATTATTAATGCGATTGTTACATTAATAATTTCGATGTTGTTTCCACTCAAAAGTAATAGGCTATCAAAATTGTGGTCACGCAATACTTTCATAAAGTAAAAAACTATTTCTATGAGCGATTATTTTAATATTAGATTAATATTTACGTAGAACTATTTTGTATAACAAATTTGTATACAAAACTAATTTATGGTGTAAAATATGTTGGTTTGAACTTTAGCAAATCATAACTTTCGTAAAGATTAAGACTAATTTCATTTTATTTTCATAGAAAATAATGCTAAAATGAAACATTTCTATAATTTTATTTGAGGTATTATTAAGCATAGAAAGTGAAAATTTGCTTAGATTTCGATCCATCCCATAGATCCGGTTGAAGTTCAAGAAGTCAGTTTTTTTTTGTTAAAAAATATTTTTTACATATTTTTCAGCTGTGAAAGTATGGATTCCCTGGATGTATTTTTATATGTAGATGGCCGCCTTGAAAAGATGGCATCCTACTGCGGTAACGACGTACCCAAGTCAATCATGTCGAACGGACCAAAAATGTCGATTGAGTTCAGAGGCATATATTCCTCGAGATACAGTAGAGGTTTTAAGATTTCTTATTATTTTGTTGAAGGTATGAAATAAACTTAACATATACGAGTATAACACATGTATGTAGGTACTATTAAATTATACATTTATTTGTAAAATATATTTTTAAATGATTTCTTAAATATAAGACATAATTATAGACAAGACAATTAGGTAATTTAAATTTCTAGCCATCCGGCATATTCTAAGCAGTCAATATATATTTCCAGAAAAGAATGAAGTTCTTAGTCACTATTTAAATATTAAACGTATTTAACAAATACCAGTAGAGTATATACCAGTATATAACCGTTCCATTTAAAACAAAACTAAACTGCTGACCAGCGAAAATTTCAACATACCTGTTCTAAAATATTGAAAACTATCACAAACTGCAAATTTCTAATTAAAATAAGTTTCCCTCTAGATTTCGCCATTGCAACTGGGAAACAGCAATTAGAGTTTCCCTGTGCCTTCATATACAATAGCAGCGAGCACCGGCAAGGGGTCACCACGTCTCCGAACCACCCCGGCCTGTATCCAAGAGATACAGAATGCAATTACTTCTTCTACGGAAGGAAGAATGAACGCGTGCACCTTCATTTCACGCATTTTGACGTTGAGGGTGTTATGCCGTGAGTTATCTTTTAAATTATTTGCCGAAGCTAAATAAGCGCTGTGATTGTGGGTTAGGTTTAATCGTTCTTGTAGCAAGACTAAGCGCGGTGTTTAGTTCCGCCACTCAATACGCAATGTCTCGAATTTCGGGCGGAGAGTGGAGGACGGAGTGATTTAATAATAGATTTCACTTTATTTTCCACGCATTGCTTTTCAATGAGAGGAGTGTCCTTGTTAATGTTTTTATGTAACTTTATATTTCTTTAAAACTGATAACACTTTAGTTATTCGGTCCGGAGAAAAAGAATACTTTTTCTTTATATCACTATTTATATTATTTTGTACAATACAGAATTTAAATTATTGAAATATTTACTGTAAATCTAAGGCTTTCTTTTTCTTCCTTACACAATATTTTTAAATTATTTACATTTCTTAATTATTAATATATAGAACTGTATACATTTTCAGTTGCGAAGCAGTTTCAGCCAGCGATTACGTGCAATTCTCAAATCAGATGATTGATACGGGAAGTCGTCGTCATTGCGGTCAACTGAGGGAACTGCAAGTCGCATCGAAGGGTAACTTCCTGAGAGTCACCTTCCGTTCCAACGACAGGCTGGACGGTACAGGATTTAGAGCCGAATATATATTTCTGAAAGATTCTGAAATGCAAAGTGTTAAACTACGTACTAGTGGTGAGCGTTTTTTTTAGCTATGGTCTAATCTAATCAAAAATCTAATCAGCTTCACGCTGTGTCCCGCAGACAGCAGGGTAGGCAGAGGGAACCTAGTGTTAAGACACTCTGTTACCCACTTTCCGCCTAATTCTGGAGGCTTTGCTTGTTGGTTGCCGGAACTCAACACCGCTCTTTGTCTCGACGAACGAAGAAACCAGAGCGAAGAAATGGAAATATAAATGTTAGTAAATATTTAATCGAGTAGGGATTGAACCCACAACCAGTTGATTTTGCGGGAACGGAGTGTCTTATTATTAAGTTCCCTCTGCCTACTCTGCTGTGTGCGGGATATAGCGTGAAGCTGATTTTTTTTTATTTAAAACGTTCGATGGAAAACATTTAACCGTACCCGTTGAGAAGGAAAATTATTCGTTGAACTCTGCTCACCATTGTGGAAGAAAAATTGGCCGCGAGCCAAAGGAAATATTTCATTTAGTAGCTTTTACATTTCACTGTAACGCGGTACCTAGGATACGTTTGTTCAGTATCCTGTGTGAAAGTTTTTATTAAAGTTTTACACAGAGTTTGAGGCGGAAATCTATTTTTATACATGTTTTCATTTAAAACGTCCTTTTTGCTTCCTTATAGCTAAGCCATCTGAATACCCAGCGGGCTTAAAAGCTAATTTATTATTGCACCACTAGATAGAGAGATGCTTCAAGTAAATATTTTCCGAAAAATATCCAAGAATTGTAGTTACAAAGTCCTGCACTGACTTTACCATTTCGTATAAAAAAAATCATTACAAATTTATATTTTGTAGTTCATTTCATACAAAATGAGGCCGTAAACTTAAGTTTGTCAAACTTTTATAAATTTTACTTGCCGTTGACCTACAATCCTGAAATTGGAATTGGAATTCACAGTGAGCGGGTCCCACTTGCAAATAACCGGTTTCTCAATAAAATATGTTTTAAACAAATATCAATTTTAAATTGTTAATATGTATATATCTCTGTTTCAGGCACCTCTTCCAATATGAAAACAACACTTCAGTGGCTTATTATATTTCTATCACTGAACAATTGTATGCAATAAGATGAAATAATTTAATTTATTAATAAAGAGAAAAATAAACTATTATTGTTATAACATATTTGTTTTATTTACTTACCGCTCCTTTAAAAGTAGAAACTTTTAGTAAAACATGAAATATTCTAAATTTTGTTTAGTGATGATACACTAGGTGCTCATATTTTTTTATTTATTAAGAGTAACAGCATGTTTAACATCTTACGTAAATTTATTTTATAAGTCAAGAATAGTGTCAAACTATTTTAGTGTTAAATTTTAAAATAATATAATCGCCGTTGATACTTAATCTAAAAGTTAGAGTACTATATTATTATTAATACCTTATATCTTAAGAAAAAAAACAGTTTCTATATTTCTTCTAATATTTGAATATTTTCTGAATATATTGAAAGTGACAGTTTATTGTTTCTATTCTCAGTTTAACAGAGAAAAAACTTAAAAGTAATTAAATATTTTTAAAGTTTTTGAATATAAAAAAATAATTTCTCAATTCATTATTAAACAACTTATTACCCGTCAAAAAGCATTTAAAATGTAACATTTCGAAAGGGTACTTTTATAGGGGTCGAAAGGTTCCAAGCGTTCGATGCGGGCTGAATAAACCTTTC
>JAEBDU010000039.1:0-72450 GCA_016802625.1 Heliconius numata | reverse complement strand
ACAAAATAACAATATATTAAACATATTTGAAGCATACTATTACCCTCACAAATAACATAAAAAATCCAATAGAGATTCCTCAGCATCACTATAATATGGGAGTATCTAGAGACATTCAGAACGCGTTCCCGAGGGGAGGCATGTCAGAAAGAATTATGATATTCCAATGTTTCTTATACTATAGATTTAGTTTGACGGCAGTGCGGGGATAATGAACTCGCGCTATTATTTTTAAAATTTGTTTTTTTTATGCTGTATCCCGTATATAGTGGGCCGTTCCACATACAACTCACCACCTTACCTTTTCGAGACATTGCTTATTGAGTAGCGGAACTCAACACCGCATTTTATCTTGACAGAGTGCCGGTCGAATACATTTACTTCGCGTTTCCATCGAACACTATCTGACTTTGCCAAGAGATGATTTCATTTTAATTTATTACATATATTACGATTATTGGAGAATACGAATTACTTTCTATTGGTTCTATCTCCATCAAAGGATGGAAAGATGAAACCGTCATGGGTTCCCCATTTCCACCATTATAAATTAAAAACAACCATAAACCACACCACAACTATTAATAAATTTCATACTAAAAACACTAATATTCCAAAAACAATTTCCATCTACCCTACATAACACTCGTAGGTATATGAGACAAACAGACAAACACAACCGTATTACATCGTCCGCATATCGTAAATCATATTAATGTAATGCACATCTAGATCCAAATTTAAATGGAACAAAGTATCTGTGGCATCATTAAGAAACATCACCTGTTCGTTTAGAGTGCTTGGACATCTTGTTTTATTGATATTATAGCTGAATATACGTATTTATTTATTTTTTTGTTTTATTAATAGTCGCGGTGGTTATAGGTTCGATTCTAATTCGAGGGATTGTATTATTGTTTTTGCTTGCTTTACTCTGGAAAGAAAATAAAGAAAGACATTGAGTTTCGCCATTCAATATGTAATGTCTCGAAAATTGGGTGGAGTGTCTTAAAATTAGGTTGCCTCTGTCTTCTCTACTATTTGTGGAATAAAGCAAGTGTTTTTATATGACAGAAATAAACAAAGAATTTAGTGAAAGTACAATCCGTTCTTCATTTCCTGTCAAATATGAGATAAGTATTGACAGTAACATGTAGAACAGCAGAACAGCAGACCCTTCACAACCAAGTATTAAGATATCCGATTTATCACTTTCCACCTAATTTCCAAGATTCGAAGTCCCTATCTTCAAATAATAGAATAAATTGTCGTACTAAAAACAATATATAAGTGGCTATAGCTGGTATAATTTAATAAACGACTTAATATACTTAAAATAAATTCAACATCAGAACTATCTAATAACTCACGTGTCACCTGCCAATTGCTTGATGGGCTGCCAGCTCCAAATGTCATCGCGTGGTCGTGCTCGTGGGTACGGAGTGTATGTATGTGAGTGTATGAGGATATTTATATTTTGTATTGGGAATTGGGTTTTTGATGTTTTTACTAATTTATAATGGAGTAATCCTGGTGGTGTTGAGTTCCTGAGGTTATGACGCAAGGAGAACGAAATGTCTTTATTCTGGGTGCCCCTGCCCAGCGGGCTATGCGGGAAACTGAAGCGTCAAAGATATATACAATATTATCTTTTCTCTAGTATATTATTTGTATCTCGAGTATTCGCGACGTCGCGTGTTGAATGCGGAACTCAACGCCGTTTTTCTCTTCTCTTATCTGCCAGAAGATTTCCTACTGCGCTATTATGTACTCAAATAATAATCCATAGAAAATATTAATATTTACAGAAGTACAATTGTGTAAGATATAGTAATTAAGTCCAATAAAAAAGTTAAACTAGATAAAGCGATAAACAAATAATCGATTCATTCGATAAAAGGTCAATGAAGAACAGAATCGATAAACTCAATAAAGCTAACCCGCTGATAAAACTATTAATAAATAAAAAAAAACAACCGCCATTGATCTCACGCGGGAAGCACATGTGACGTCAGAGAGGGATGCAGCTATACGTGCGAAAGGGATGGCGATATTGTTTTTTTTTTTTTTCAGTCGCACCGATTTTGCCACATGGTTCTGGTTATTCGGTTATTTGTTTATAATCGGTGCCTTTTGTATGAATTTGTTTGTTTAATTGTTGATTTTTGCTTTCATTGTGAGTATTGTAATCGATTTTTATCGATATTTTAGAAATCAATATAAACTTTTTTAAAGTTTTCAGTAATACTATAATTATTTTCTAATATTTATTTATTATAGTAAATAATTTGTAAAAAATATTAAAAACTAATGTTGAGCTCCATCGTTTATCTCATAATATCTCTGTTTAAGTGTAAACTACACTGCGACGACTATAGACACTAATTAGCTTCATGCTGTATCTCGCATAAATCAGAGTGAACTAAGGGAACCTAGTATTAAGACACTCCATTCCTCTAAACCACCTAGTTTTTTTTATTATGTTTCCTTTAATTATATTTATCGTACTGAGGAAGTGAGAATAATTGAACTCCCTAATAGGAATCGATCCCACAGCCGCATAGTGTCTCAACACTACGTTTTTTTATCAAACAATCACCATAAGATAGGCAATACCACATTCCCATATGACATTACGTCAGTATCGGACTTGTAACATTACACCATTAATTGATACCATAGAATTGTTTACTTGACGATATACCTACACGTGGAAGTTATAGGCGTCAACAGAAATTAATTTTATATTTATTTTTTATTTTTTTCATGTAGGTGGAAGGAGATTCTTAATATATAGCAGTTGTGGGTTTGATTTTTAGTTTGGGCAATGAGTTATTTTAGTTTGCACTCTCTGGTAACAAAAGAAATAGCAACGTCCTCCACTCAAGACGCAGTGCCTCGAGCCTGAACAGAATATTTTAACACTTAGTTCTGCAGTTAGCAAAATAAAGCGTGAAGCTGAAAAAACATTGTAAATACCTAGTAACCATAACAACAACAAGCTTTTTATAAGATGAACCTATAATTATTTAATAAAATTATACTTTTCGCACACTAGCTACCCTATATTGCAAATCGCTAACGCCTGTGCTATACACTGGACACGTCAAATTCATCGTACCTCATGCCCCATAAGGAACCCTACGACTTTCCCATAGAACCCATAATGCCACGAAAACACCGTGAGAAACTATTCGAGGCGAATGATAAGGTTGTAATACGAATCTAAGTATATTATAAATATTTTTTCTATATGTACATACTAGCTTTAGCCTGTCGCTTCGTCTTAAATAAATAACAGTACAACTCTTCTTAAGTAATTTTAGGTGCCCGAGGTAACTCTGAGGTATACTGTGTCACAAAGAAACCATTAACTAAACCTTTCTCAATAAATGGACTAATCATTACAAGAAGATTATTTAAATTCGAACCAACAGTTCCTGAGATATGTGCGTTCAACCAAACAAATACTTCGACTCTATAATATTACTTAGCTATGTCGATTTTTTCTTCAAAGTAACCGCTTTCTTTATTGAATTATTAAAGCAATATTTTTATATTATATGCCGACGGAAAGTTTCTATATATTAGACAGTCATCATAACTTAACACCATTCAATTTGTATGCAATTTTTATTAGTGGAATGACTAATATAAAAATGCATAACATAAAAATAGATTTTTAAAAGAATTTGTTTTTCAATTGACACGTGACTTTTAAAGTCGGCTTCCTTTCATGTTATTTTCATTATTTTAGATAGTAACTAATTTGACCGTCGTAGCGGAATATTACAGCATCTGACTGTAAACACGATGAATATAGGTTCGATTCTCACGTAGGGTAATCATTTCCTCGCTCTGGTAACAAGGTAAAGCAGCGTTGATTTCCGTCAACATGGAATGTCTTGAAAATTGGACGGTGCTTGGGGAACGGAGTGTCTTAACACTAATTACCCTCTGTCTTTTGCTTTTGCAGCGTGAAAGCTAAAACAAATCAACTTTAGTTGTAATTTTTAGTAATTTCCAAATTTCAATTTCGTTTAAATTCCTATTAATACTTCCTGAACTCAGCTATTATTCATGATATATCAAATGTAGTATAAATGACATGTCACTTCATTCTCCGTTATCCAGATATTTATTGCTAATCGAAATCTAGTGACAATGGAGTAAAACATTTTTTTTACAAATAAAAATTTACCTTAATGGATTGAATCCACAACCATCCCGAAACCATTACTAGCTAATGTTTCCTTATCAGTAAACAAGTTCTCGAATATCTAAAACTATAACATATACTTCCACAGGTTCCCACAGGAAAGAAAGATAGTGATTCTCAGTACTATTGTAACAATAACATATATCGATAGAGCATCCGGTCACCCGAGATGGCCACTCGGCTTAAGTAAGATAAATAAACAAAACTATAGGTGGGTATTATATTATATGTAATATATTAATTAATTTTTTTTGAAGGGTAGACAGAATAAAATAGTGTTAAGACACTCTTCCATTGTCTGGCCAATTCGAGACATTACGAGTTGAGAGGCGGAGCTTAACGCTGCACTTTGTTCTACCAGAGAAGGAAAAAGGATAAATAATTGAGGATTCAATCCATAGCCAACGAATTTATATAGACAATTTTCTACTGTGCCGTGATGAGTGCACAATCAGCTTACAAATACTAAGTAGTCTCTATGTAGTGTAAACGAAGTTAGTGGCTCATTTCTCCGTAATTTCGATATTCACTTGTTAGTAAAATCGCTACAGTGTACCTATTATTAGAGTGTTAATGAATAACACGCAAAAGTTTCAACAAGCTATCGTTTAGATCTACAATTTTAGAAGTTTACCAAAACTTTATTTCAAGTTTAACTTTTGGTATATTTTTTTTTAATAGCATATTACAAACTGAATTGGCCAATTAGTATAGCAAGTGTTTTAGGCTGTTACGCCCGAGGTTATGGGTTCGATTTCCATTCTATTTTTTTATTAAGCAACTACCTATGAGAATGAATGTGTCATAGTGCAGTGGTGCAAGTGTGCGAACATAAACGTGACTACTATGGGTTTTATTTTTATTCCAGGGAATTTATTTATTTAATATTTTAAATAAATAAATTCCCATTTTCTGGTGGCGTTGAGTTTCACCATTCAACACGCACTGTTACGAAATTTCAGCCAATAAACTAACGTTGTGCGGAAAAAAAAGGTTAAGCTGCTTTCTTTTCTTCAAAAACACAATCCTTCTTCATTAAAATCGGTTAAACCTACCACTACCATATAATTAAATATTTCACCAACCGTCCAAAATATCTGGTGGTATTTTGCATTGTTACTTTGATATAAACAAATAAATATCATATCTAGAATACTTCCCTCTGTGGAATTCACCGATTGTTGATAGAGTAGGTACCCCAAGCACCCTCACGGGTTTGATGTTTCGAATATTCGTCTATATTTTGGTAAGGGTTGGAAAGTATTGAAGTTCCTCACTGTGATTTTGATAGTGTTGATGGGTTAAGTAGTGATTTTATAGTGTTTTCTTTAAAGTGAGGCAGTGAGTTGAATCACTATATCGCTATATAAAATTATAAGTAAATGTATTGTCGCATAACAGAATAGCCAAATGTTAATACTTGTTACCTGAGCCAAAAAATGACAATATATAAGTACGAGTATATTTACTGGAGTCAAAATCAAACCCATAACCGTCGCGTTTACATTCACACGCTGTCCCATTGCACCACGGTTGCATTTATATAAAAAAATTGAAGTTCAATCAGGTCATTGACCTTCAAAATATACTCTAATCTTATAATATAAGATATGAGTTTTGGAAACAAAATAATAAATCAATCGTGGATTTATATTAGATCAATGCTACTTAAGTAGTATGTCATATAATTTTTATTACTTCATAAAAACCAAAATTTTAATAATTTTATAAATTGTTATTAGCATCACGCTGTATTCCACTTAAACGGCCCTGCTTTAAACGGCGAATGAAGGTATAGGAAACCCGGTAAGAAATTGTGGAACTCAACACCGCGTATCATCTTATTAATAGAGCGTGGACCTACATAAGAATAATTAATTCCATCCAAGTGAGAATCGAACCCACCACGGTTGTATATATACATGTTGGGCCGCTGTACCATGACGGCCTCGAAATTTTATTATAATTTTGATAAATAGCAAAACATTAAATACTAATAAAAATAGCATACCTATGTTTCAAGATATATATTTACTTATGTTTATAAATGATATTCAAACTATATACATAATAAATAAAAAAAACAAGATCAAGACTCATCAAGACATTTAAGTCTTGCCATTAGTAGCGTCTTTAATTTTTTTTTTATTAGTGTTGTGTCTACGATTTAATAAAATCGTATAAAATGGTTGACATTATAAATTCAAAATCAGTAATAAATTATGTAATGTATTAGAATTCCGGGGGTTAAATAAAATTGTATGGGACAGAATAACTAATTGACTTAGATAAGGATTTTTGTACTAGTTTCCTAATGTCAATTTAAGGTGTATGCTAATTTTTCGATAAATCGATTCGTATTCGACTTTTAAAAAATCGATTACAATGGATCAATACTATTGGGGATTAAATTCTACAAATATTTATTACACATTTATCTATATATATAAAAGGACTTGTCCTCACTGACTGAGGTAAGACGCACGCACAGCCGTAACTGCTGTGCGTAGAAACGTGAAATTTGGACAAAAGTTTACTTTCGTAATCTGGACATCCACTAAGAAGGGATTTTGAAAAATTTTAACCCTAAAGGGGTAAAATAGGGGCTCAAAGTTTGTATGGAAAAAAATTTAAATCGGCACCGATTTTTATAAAATTTGAAATTTACATTTTTAAAAGTATTTAATTGAACACGTATTTCATCTTTTTTTAGAATTCTCCCCCAAAGGGTGCAAAAAAGGGGTTGAAAGTTTGTATAGGTTTTTTTAAATCGTCACCAATTTTTATAAAATTGGAAATTCAGACTCTTAAACGTATATAATTAAACACATGTTTCATGGTTTTCTAGAATTCACCCCCTAAGGGTGCATATAAGGGGTTGAAAGTTTGTATGGAAAAATCTTTAAATCGCCACCGATTTTTATAAAATTTGAAATTTAGACGCTTAAAAATATTTAATTGAACACATGTTTCATGGTTTATTAGAATTCACCCCTAAATACGCAAGCGAAGCTGCGCGCGTCCGCTAGTACAAAATAATAAGAAGACAAGGTATTTAAACATTGCCGATTGGATAGCTCTTATTAATTAACATCTTTTGTTTAAGAACATTCTAGATACAATATAAATAAATAACTCTCTAAAAAAAAAATTATGCTATCTAAATCTAATTAGGTATATCGATTATAGAGTTCTTTCGATTTCGATATTTCACGGTATTCGTATATAACAAATTATATTTATGTCAATTATCTATTTAGCGTACTTTTTCGTACATATTATAGCCCATCTTAAATACCGATAGGTACTGTAACTTTTATCAAAGAAAGTCTTATCTTCTTAATTAAGATCTTAGGTTACTCACAAAAGTATCTTCTTTTCTCAAGTGAGGAACACTTAAAAAAATTAAAGGCCATATTTTACAAGAGAGGCATCTTTTTGAATACCATACTTGGATACAAGATTGAACCCACAACCACCGTCTTACATCACTATATCTTATTAGTTAATATACCAGTAAGTATTACTTACTAATAGTCTGTCCATACATTAATCCACATATGGTATGTGAACATAAATATAATAACAATCATATTAACACATGCTGGTAATCGATTTACCACATCCTATGAACTTCCGCAATGATGATATCAGAATCGACCTATCTGTTTTAATATGAAATTAAGATATTTTTTGTTATTTTTTATCTGTATTTTCTTAAAAAAATAAATATAAGATATATTTTTTAGGTATTAATCTATATAGATATCTGTATAAAACATTGCCTACTGACTAACAACGACGAAATTATCGGACTTAGAAAATTGAAATTTAGGGAATATAGGGAAACGGATGAGAACCAGTTAAAAATACTCAATCAGAATTGTTGCCGAGAAAATTTATAAAATTATTTAGATACAGATAAGTGTTCGTAAAGGAAAAAGATAAGTGCCATTCTCATAAGAAAATATTACTTTTACGAAATATTTATCTGAGATATTCTTTAACAAGAAAACAATCCATGAAGATAATTTTCTACCTAATAACACGATATTTAACACAATCGATTTTTATTAAGCCTGAAGTAAATATTTATAAATAATATGGAAATTAAATCAATTCTAAAATAAAATCGATTTTTATTAATACAATGTCTTTTCTTATAAGGCCGTAGTTGACTATAATTGACAATGTAAAAGAAAACAATTGAAGAATGTTCTAATTGCACGTTCAATTGTCATTTATACATTCAATTAATTAGTAATTATGACATAAGAGTTCTATCATTTTTATAGATTTTTTTTTATAATATACTTATTTGATTAATATATTTTTTTAAGTTAAGCCGTGAAACGTAAAATGCAGTGTCACGACACTATGTTATACCAACAATCTTATACGAATGTAATCTCAAAACCTATACAAATTATAAGAAAAATAACTAAATATCTTTCGTTTGTATCACGCAATATACTAAATTGGAACATTTATTTATATAAAAAATTACTTTGTGCTATGTTAGAGAAATTTTAAGACAACATTGTAGCGTATTAAAGGTAACTAATACACATTTTACTTTCTAAGCAATTACATTCACTAAGAAAATATTTTATTATCAGAAATATTAAAAAAAACATTATTTACAAGTTTCACGCTGTATCGCTTAAATAATAGGATAAGTAGTGTTAAGACACTCCGTTCATTATTTTTACGTTTATTTTTCCTTGTATACGGAATGATAAAACTTAATCGTTATACGAATTTAGTGCGTTTGTCAAAAAAGACCAACACGAATTAAGTCTAAATTTAGAGAAGGTTCAAGAACTCGTGAGGGACTAATTAATTATAGGAACTATATTCTAACCGTACTAAAATAAACTGTCTTAACATAGTACGATCACAGATTAAAAACAAGCAACGATTCATATTTTTATATTTCTAAAGAATAAAAAGACATATTTAATTATTAATTAATTTATAATCTATATTGAGTTATTTTTTTTTTGTTAACACGGATTTTTTCGTCTTCAATAAAATTACTTGGTAACTCTGTTTATATTATAACAATTTAAATTGTTATTGAAATAATTCTCCATACAGTTTTAATATTTACAAAGTTTATAATAATCACTTTAAAAAGTGTGCACAAGAAACTATAAATTCTTTAAGAACATTAAAGTTAATCCCCATAACGATTCACGTTTAAAATAACAGATTAAATTTTAATATCCTATATAATAAGCACTATAATCCGTTCTTACATTTATCTTATAAGAAATTTTAATTAAGAAAACACGATCTAAATTATTTTTATCAAGAATTATGTATGTTTTTATAATAGTTATAATCATTTAAAATTTAGACTTTCCAATGCCACCAATACCAATTTTCCAATTAAAAAAAAAAACTCGAAAATATATGGAAAACCAAAAAAGTCCATTAAAAAAAAGGTAATCTCAAAAGGGGTTGAAAGGGTAAACGCAAGTAATTGACACCCATCAATCTATAGAACAAAACGATGCCGCCGCGTTTTCAATGAAAGTGTTGTAACACTTTTATTTCTATTTCTCTACTAATATATCCGTTTCTATTATATAAGTTTTTTTTTAATTTATTATATTGCAATGTTTTATTTAGTTTTTAATTTCATTAATTTTGTTTGTTTTAATACTATGCGATTTTAAGCGAAGTTTCTTGAATTATCTTTTGCTTACTTCGATTGTAAAGTTAGATTTTTCAACGTTTTCTAATAATGATTTAATATAAATTATATTAATAACTTTATTATATTAGTTCTCTTTACTAACAGTTTTGACCAAAAACAAGAATGTATAAAATACAGGTAATTTTATGAAAATATTTTTATTTTCACATTTATTGTTAATATATTATTGAAAATCATTAGCCGTAATACTTTAATCGTTCTTTTGTAAAAATAAAATTATCTATACGTAATTCTAATAAGACTTAGAGACTTTGTAACTTCTAAAACATTTTAAGAAACCAAAAGGAAAACACTAAATTACTACACCCTACATTTTAGAATGATCACTTGTAATTAAAATAAAAAAAAGAGAAATACTTACAATAAAAAATCGAAAATCACTCAAAACATAATAAATAAGCAGCGTCCACAAACACAGTCTTCACTCAAGTTTCACAATCTCAATAAAAATTCCTTCAAAAATAAAAACCAAAAAACAAAACAACAAACGTCAAAGCACAATCCTTCACTATCGAAAAAGGCGGCAAAGCACAGATAATTAACATTCAAAAATTACGAACGCACAAAACAAAATCGAATCGATGTTCGATCGATATTATTATTATCGGTTGTCCGTAACCGATTAGTGACGTAACGTGGCGTGGTCGCGGGCGCGCGTGGCTGCCGCGACAGACGACTGCAGTGCGATCCTTCGCTTGAGGCCCCACTACGCGCATCTGAGGCTCCTTGGCGCGGCCCCGCCCAGTGGGACGCCACTACGTTACTAAGATCACCGTCTATGTCTCTCTCACTCTTGTACAATTGAGATATTGGCATCTCGTTCCAACGCGGCGACAGTGGGGCGCGCCAATAGGATCGGATCGAGTCGAGACGATGAATCGAGATGTGTACTTAGGTATCGCTGCACAAGTCCTTTTGTTGTAGTCGATAATAGGATGCGCTTTTTTTTTGCGCCGCAATCGGCTGCCCACTCGGACTTGACATTTATTTGTTTACGTTTTTTTTAACTATCTTGTTTAATTTTTTTTTTTGCAATTTTTTTTTCTAAGGTTTAACCAATGCAAGTTGATGTAGCTGTTAGATATATAAATCTTGCAGCCATCTTAGGAGTTTCAGGGAATTTAGGGGTTGAAATTTTTTAAAAATTTGGGAGTAAGAACTAAAATGCATCTAAACAAATGCAACAATAAGATCACCTTGAAATAATCGAAATTGTAGCGCCGCAAAGCAAAGGGCAAGACTTAGGGCCGTCTCGCAGGGGTGGCTGAACTCGGTAGGGCGCGAATGTAGGTCAGTTTTTGTTTCGCGCCATCCGAAATTCGGTTACTAGGTTCGTTCACGCGATTGGTAACTCTCATCGATACAGCAATCTATTGAAATATCTCGCTTTTTTTAAACAAATAAATAATTAATATTTTTTGCGCAAGAAATATTTTTCTAATTATTATTATCAAGTAATTCTTCCGAACTGATTACTATTCTACTGATTACTATTCTTCTGATTACTTTTTTAATAGATGAACAACAATAAAATATTTGTAAATGACATAAAATTGAAATTTAATCCAAAAAACCCTCAATAAAATTTTTACCTATTAGAAAACATATTTATTTAATAATTTCAATAATCGATTATCATAATAACGATATAATATATCTATTAGTAATATAAAACACACTACACTAGCTGTCAGCAAAAGTCATGTTTTTAGTTTCCCCGCGCTTCTCGCCACAAGATGGCGTTGTGTGTCACTTATTGTGAGATAATTATCATATTTAAGCGCTTTTCCCACTTAAAAACTATATTTAATTACTTTATATTATATAAATAATACATTTTTACTATATTATATCAGTTTTGAGTGATAATTTGCAAATTAAAGTATTTTTTTGTGTGTGTGATACAAGTGAATGAACCTAAGGTCCTCTTTACAAGTCAAGTGGTGTTTCGTTTCCACATAATTTTGTACTACTATTGTGTAAGTAAATAATATTTTTCTTTTGAATTTTTTTATAGCTTTTTTGTTATAATTTCTTTAGTTGTTTATCATTATATGTGACTTTTTAAGTTGGTTAGCTTTGAGTTTTTAAAAAATTACATATGTATGATTTTTACAGTTACCCTGTTTTTAGAAATTAACTATTATAATTGTATAACTTCATATTTTTATTCTATATTTTTGTGTTTTAAAAGAATGGTGGTAACTAACACCGCCGTTTTACGTTATATTACGTTTTAAATCCAATAAACATATTTTTTAGGATAGTTTTTCTTTCTTCTAAGGAGAAATTTAGCCTAAACCTTATCGAGACGTAGCGGCCGTAGCTTTATGTTCAAAAATATATTATAAATACCGAGGTCATATAGAAACTAAACTATTTTAAACATTTCTTCCCCCATTTTGAATTTGAACCATCAACAACCCAGTGCAGTCCACTTTAAAAGTCATTATTTCGTTTAATTTAAATGAATAGTATGAGAAACGAATTTTAAACTGTATTACAAATTATAATAGTAAAATGACGAAAGTTTATTTCGAGAACAAAGAAATGAATTCGTGACGATCTTCCAGTATTACTCAATAACATTGCAAAGCGAACCATTGCGGTGCAAATAAATAGTAATTTTAGGTTTAACTTATAATAAGTCATTTCTTGCAATATTTTAATTTTCGCTTTGGTGTCAAGGCAAAGCGCGGCGTTAAGTTCCGCCACTCTACACGTGATTTCTCCAGAATTTGGCGAAAAATGGGGGAGTCTTAACACTAATTTACCTCTGACTATCCTGTTGTGTGCGGAATACAGCGTGCCGCTAAAAGTGCGAAATGGTAGTAACTTTATAGGAACCGTGCATCTTAATCCTAGGTTCCCAGGTTCCCTCTGCCTACCCTGCTATGATATAAGAAAAAAAAAATATATAATTGCGTTTCCAACCTTTAGTTTATTTAGATATAGTATGTCCATCATACCGGACGATCCGTAACCGTATATTGGAGGAATGCCTGCCTATGGGTATTTTGAATACAATACCCTCGAGCGGAATTTGAACCTATAATTATCGCGTGCAGCCAGACAGCGGTAGAGGCATGCACCTGTATCAACGACGTCATATTTACTTTTATTCGTAAAAATATATTTTTTGTTAGAGTTCCGTATCCAAAGGGTAAAATGAGACTATTGCTAAGACTTCACTGTCTGTCTGTCCGTCTGTCACTAGGCTAGGCATGTACCTCATGAACCGTAATAATTGGACAGTTGCAATTATTACTGTTGTTATTTATGTTCCCGCTATCCTAACAGTTACAAAAATATAAAATAAAATAAATATTTAAGGGGCCATTTTTTGCCATTTTTAAAGGTGTTTAATGGTACGGAACCCTCCGTACACGAGTCCAACTCCACTGATTTGATTTTGTTTATTTTACGCCTTCGCGCTAATTCAGAATACACCTAGTGTTAAGACACTCCGTTCACCACTTACGTTTATAGCGATGTTTAGACAGCGTGGGTTCGATTCCTACTTAGGGCCCGATTATATTTATTTAAATTTCCTCGCTCTGGACAAGATGTGATATCTGTTAATCAACACTGCATGCTCAAAAATTGGGCAGATAATGTAGAACGGAGTGCCTAAACTCCAGTTTCTCTTTGTATACCTGCCATGGCATAAAAAGCCTGAAGCTTTTTTAAAAAAATATAATAAAAAATCGTTAAATTAGTTCCAACACACCTTACTACTAATTTTACTCATAATATTGATTGACATTTTATTAAAAGCTACCTAAAAAAAAACAACTGAGAAACCATTCCTTTACAATTCCATCACAAATCAACCGAGAAATTCTAAGTAAAGAAAAGTAAAGTAAATTCTGTTCAGCAAAGTCTCGGCGTTGTAATTAATTCTATTGAAACAGAAGAGAGAGAGAGAAAAAAAGTGTTAAAAAATACCCCTTTCCAATAAAAATGTATATCTAATTAACTTTTATGGAATTTTTCATAAGGAAAGCTAATAAATCATTTGGAAATTAATAATTAATAACGACACTAAGGAATCAAACGGAATTTGCATAAGAAGGGATGTTTGCGCCCCCGCTCGTTTATTTTTTTCTTTCTTTTTTTATGGAAACCAACGGTAGGGTTGTATGGATATACCTACTAGATATGAAAAAAAAGGTTAGTATTGGTTTAATGAAGTAAGTTACTCTAAAATGTAGGTACCTATATTTAGTTTTTTTCAAGATTAGGTAGTAGAGGAAGATTTAATAAATATAAACGGCAAACGCAAAGGCGATGGTTATGGGTTCAATTGCCACTTATAACGAGTATTTACTTAACACATATTATTTCTATTATGGGGAGTGTCTTAAAACTATTTTCTCTTTGTCTAGCCTGCTTGACATAGAATACAAAGTGAATCAAAAAAAAAACTAATATATTTTTATATTGCCATGTCCATATTTTATATAAAAATCCATCAAAGCCATCGAAGGGGTATGTCCTATACAGCTGTCAGATACACCACTTTCTAATGTTTGCGTTGACTTTTTGTTTCTATTAAATGTTGATTTGAAGGCGAAAATCGTACTGTTTTTTTCTCCATGCCTTAGAAAGTGATCTTTTGGTCTTCAAATAAAAAAATAAAAATATAACCAAAGAAAAGTTTATGAAAGTTTCATTCACTTTTTTTAAAATTATTTAACTGACCAGGTTTCGAGCCCAGTCGTGGTTTGATTTCCAGTCGACGAAATGAAATATTTATTTATATTCATATTAGATAATCATTGAGTTCACATTTTTCCAAGTTAATTTATTATTTTATGGTATTTTAACTTATCTTAAATTAAATCCTCAACTTGCTGTGTTAACAACAATTAAAGCCCGGCATTAAGTTAAGCCATTTAACACGTATCATCTCGAAAACAAATTGCAAAGTGGGGAACGAAATGTCTCAATATTAGGTTCCTTCTTTCTTCTCCTTTAAAATAGTATATGAACCTAGAAAAAGAACCTTGTCACTTCCGCCATTTCAAACTCGCTCAACAAAAAAAAACATAAGTTAAAAAAAAAAACAAAAACAAAACCATCCATCCATATTCATCCACGTCATAGCTGATGTGAGTCGCGATGACGCGTCAATAAAAAAATATAATTTAAACACTGAATTAAGACGAGGATTCATAATAAAGTGTTTAAGCCTCATACATTATTAATGTTGAACTATATTTTTGTAACAGAAGCCGGTCGCGGCGCTTTGATTGAATTGTATGGAGTAGGAAGTGGGAGGTAGCGGTGTTTAACGCCGAGTTATGTCTTATTACAAAATTGAGGAAATGTAATATTCTGTGGAAATCGAACCTAAAACCGTGTTTTCGGTCATACTCTGTGCTGCTTTTTGTTTTTACCTATTTCTTGCTAATGACAAGATACGCACATTCTTAAGATATTCCTTTCGGCAGTCGTGGTGCAGAGCTCCAAGTGCGCGAATGTTAACACGACGGTTGTATATTCGATCCCAACTCGGGGGAATGATAAATTAATATATTATTTAAATTTCCTTGCTTTGGTAACAAGGTAAAGGTTACTTAATACGCAACGCATCGAGAATTCAGCTTAAAGTCTCAAGATAATGCGTGTTAAGTGGTGGAACTTTAGTTTGCTGCTTTGTCTTGATACAAGCGAGTAGAAATCAAACTCAGCACTATCGTGTCGCTTTTACGTTCTGCCACTGGGCCACGATAACACAAACACTGAGTGAGTGAAAACGCCGTATTAACTAGATAACTAAAGAAAAAATACTTAAAATATATTGTATCTTCTATCCCTTGGACCGAATTGAAATGCAACTATACCTTTATAGTTAGAAACAGAGTGTCTTAACACTACGTTCCCTCTGTCAGGGTTGCTATTTGCGCGATGAAACGTGAAAATAAGAAAAACACAAACTTACAAAAGTAAAAGTGAAAAATATGCAAAAAACACATACAAATCTATCGAACACAAACACTGTACGCCTTTAGAAGACTTTGTAGTTACAATTTCGGTAATGCCACCAACGTTGGTTTTATACAAAATTATTTTTTAAACTATCCAAGGGAATTCGAACCTTGTACCATTGGAATAAAGAGGTATACGAGTTCAAATCGGATGCTGATACCAATATTCAACCCTTAGGAAAACCGCGATGTGCATTTCGATAATAGGCGACAGAGTAGTCGATGTAAGAAGCTTTTTTGTTTAAAACTTTTTCAAAGCTCAGTAAGAAATGTATTTAGGTTCGATAATTATTAAAGTATTTTGTTATTTTAGAGAGGAATTTATGTTGGATCAGTTTGTTCTGCACTTTCTGCTTACTCTTGAGACATTAATTAAACTTAGTAAGACAAAACGCGGTGTTAAATTAACCCTTTAAATGGCAGTGGGGATCTCTGTTCTTCACATATTGAGAGAGATGACTTAATCATCGTCAATCGTTAAGACACTTCGTTTCCCACTTTCTGCCAAATTTTTCGAAGCATTGCGTGTTAGTGGCGAAACTCAACGCCGCGCTTTGTCTCGACATCAGAGCAAAGAAATAAAAATTACAAATTTAAATAAATATTTTATTTCCTCGAGTCGACATCGAATCCACAACCGTCGCGTTACGTATACCTACCTACATATTAAAAGAAATGATTTTAATAAACTATAAATATGAACACTCTACGTAACACTACTCTGTACAAAAGGCCATCAAAGGATAGAAGATGTTACGATGTATTGCACTTTTCCTATACTCATCGTAATTGTTCTGTTCAGAATGGATGGCTTTTTGTGGTGGCGGTGACAAAGGAGGTGTTGTCTTTGACTGTCATATATCTATAGTAGATATATATTTTGTTTTTTTTTTAGTTTCACGCTGTATCCCGCTTATAGCGGGTAAGGTACGGGGAATCTGTGATCCTAATGCTATAGCACTCTGTTCTCATTTTCGTTATCCACTTTCCGCCGATTTCGGGAGGCATTGCGTGTTGAGTCGTGGAATTCTGCTCCGTTACCAGAGCGATGAAATGGAAATATTAAATATTTTATTTCCTCGAGTGGGAATTGAAACTACAACCTGTCGTGCTTACTATAGCCTTCACTTATATGTATGTCTTCTTTTTATTCTGTCTTTATTAACTTTCTTTTCTTTCTTTAATAACTGGATTCAGGCATTACTGTAAAGGAAAACGCAGGCGAAGCATGATATAATTAATGCTGGTTCAAATACAGATTCAAATTTATTATTTTTAATTTACCATTCAATAGTCTCTTAGGATAGACTTAGACTAATGCAGTGTAGAGTTCCGCCACTTTAAATAGTAGTGTCTATAAATGAGCAAAAAGAAAAATAATTTCCAAATAGTGATGTGATTCAGGCTTAAAAACACAAGGCACGTATGCTCAAAAAAAGAAATATAAAATCTTAATGAGTCTTAATGAAGATAGCATTAAAAAATAAAGAACGTCCTCAAAAGGTTGGAGTAATGAGAAAGTTGATACGGGAATTAAATAAATGCAAATTGTATGGTGAGATACTAATTGTCTCATACAATAATAATATTGACGGTATTGTGGTTCAGCGAGACAGCGTCTGTGTGAGGGATGTAGGTTCGATACCCGTACAGCGTAATGCTATTACGTTTAGTTATTCAGGTATAATGGTGGGAAATAGTGATTAATTTAAAATTAACAATAATGTTTGAGAGACTAATAATACTATTCTGGTATCGAGGTAAAAGCACGGCGTTGAGTTCCGCCACTCAACACGCAATAATTCCAGAATTTAGCGAAACAAGAAAAATGTATTGCTGTATAATATTTAAACTGTCCCGTCACTGATTAACATACAACACACTGGCAAAACTACTGGAATTAGAAAATTGAAATTTTGCATGATCTCACGAAATTCTTTCAGAAAATAAAATTTTCTATTTTCCATCCTTAAATTAACAAAGATAAACTCTCAAATCGTAATAAAAAACTAATACTAGCTAACATTTCCTGCACCACCAAAACTAAAACCCAATTGGCTATATTACCATACTCTCTCCCCATCAGACCCCCATGCAAGTCATCTTGGCCCCGTCATTGTTTCACCACAATCAGCCATCATTAATTAATCGTCATTATTATATTCTTCAAATATACTAGAGAAATGACGACTCGGAAACAAATGAATGAAATTGTAGAGTTGACAAGTTTAAGACACGTCTTTTAAAAATAAAAAAACTATCTTGTATATATTTTTATGATTATTTTGAATATTTTGAATATGTTTTGTATAGCGCAGTATTTTGTATGTTTTGTTTAGCGCGGCGTTGAGTTCTGCCACTTAACATGTGATGCCCCCAGAATTCGGCGGAATGTGGGTATCGAAATGTCTTAATACTAAGTTCCTACCCTTCTATGTGTGATATACAGTGCGAAGCTGAAAAATATATATTAAAAGTTATAACTTAAAATAATATCACTTTATTCCTTCTGTTTAATAAACATAGCATATTAAAAAAAATAAAAAATATATTAAAGATTAATTTGATATTTGTTTTTTTTTAAATAAGAAACAAGGTGCCGTTTCTACCACTCAAACAAGCCTATAACCCATGTGGCGTAAAACCAATTATAAGTAGATGATGCGGGCCCTCTGTTTAATTCACTAAATGCAACTGCAACTTGCACCCAAAATATGTATTTTTGAATATCAGTACCTAATTGTTTAAAGAAAAAAACTAAATGTGCAATCGTTATTGTTTTTTTGTTCATATAGGTATGAATCATTTCTAAGAAAATTATAGAAAAAGGTATGTAGTAGGTAGTTAGGAGTTCTTTTTGACTGACCTACAATGATACGATAGGAAAAGATTTTTGTATTTTTAACGTAATATTTAGATACCACCATTCTTTTAAGGTTTTCATTAATTTTCTTTTACATTTTTTCGGATACTCCCTCTCACAACTAAACGCCGCTCCATATATCAATAAAGAAGAGAAATGAAAATAATTAATTTATTAATTTCTAACGAAACAGTTAATTATCACGTCCAGATATCAAGAGACCGTCGTGGCGTAGCGGCACAAAGGTGTGACGGTTGTAGGTTCGATCCTCACTCGAGGAAGTGAAATATTTATTAACGTTTATATTTCCATTTCTTCGCTCTGGTGTCGAGGCAAAGCGCGGCGTTGAGTTCTGCCACTCAACACGCAACGCCTCCAGAATTCGATAGAAAGTGGGAAACGGAGTGTCTTAACACTAGGTTCCCTTTGCCTACCCTACTGTGTGCGGGATACAGCGTGAAACTGAAAAAAAAAAGGATATTAAATCCAAAAATATCCTGTTAACAGCCAGTCCTTCAGCTATCTGTTTCAGCTCCTTCAGCTATATAGGTCCAAAAAGGAACCAAAAAAAAGTCAAAACAATAAGACACCCAAAATATTATTTAACCAACATAAAAATAGATAGTGAAACCAAAACAATACGAATCTAAACTTTCTAAGAGAACCACACAAAAAGTCAATCAGCTGTTAAAAATGGCGCACCAAAGATCTAAATATAATAACTTGATTTGAATGAGAAAGGCATCTGTCTTGTGATGGGGGTGACAAACACACGTGTTCCTTTTGCTCTCTGCTTGGTTTTTTTATGCGTTTTTATATATAAATGTATTGAATTCAATGCAATGTTGTATGAATCTTTTATTGTTAATGATAGTTAAGATAGCTATATGTGATACAATCGTCGTAGTGCAGGGGCAGCGTTTGATTGTAAAAGAAATTATTGTGGGTTCGATTTCCACTCTAGTACTTATTTTTTTTGGTAATAAGATAAATCGCCGTGTTGAATTTTGTTACTCTATACGTAATATGTCAAATTTTCGCAAAATAATATGCAAAAATAATACGCAATTTTTAATATGCAAAAAGTGAATAACGGAGTGTCTTAACATTGGGTTCCCTCTGCTTAACTGGAAGAAGAGAAATTAATAAAAAAAATAGTATTATACACTAGACACAATGAAATAGAAATACATACTATTTTAATATATAACTTATCCTCTAACCTAAAACAGTGGAATTAAATAAAGAAAAATAATTAAATTCGAATTGTGACAGGTCAGTTAATAAGTGCAATTTGTATTCTATTCGCTAAAATAATCTAACATTAATACATTTATTAAAATATATAGGTATTAAAGTAATCTAAGCATAAAAAAATATTTAAAAATTCAAATCATATACAATTTTTAATCTGTAACATTTTTTTATCTGTGAACGCGAATCGCACGAAGTGTCACAAATAATTTATTATCTATCAAAAAATAATTGTTATAATTACTTATGCAACAGTGACTGTCGCCCCTCTTGTATTTTTTTTTATTATTCAAATCTTTTAATGATTTTGCTATTGTCAACGCGATCGGACGATCCGCCTGTTTATTAATAATACTTTGTCAAATATGTTGCAAATAAAACAGAACTCCTCTTAACATAGAGCAGAGAAACTCGACGATTGTGGGTTCGATTCCGACTCGAGGGAATTAATTATTTTCATTTCATCGCTCTGGTAACAAACGGCGTTAAGGTTCCGCCATTCAACATGACGCAATGTCCTTAAACTCTGCTTACTCTGGCTTGCTGAAAAATTCTTCACGAGATAATCTAGAAATAAAAGAATAAATACAAGCAAAGTTCTTTTTTTTACAATAAAAATGTAACACCAAAAAAATGTAAATGTTAGGTGAAGTATTAATATTTTGGTATAGTAAAAAAAGTTAATATTTTTTATGTTTTTCTAGTAACTCAAAATTATTAAAAAAACTAAAACAAACTAATAATAATAAGGTATAGCATTTTTAAAATTATATAATTGCGAATTATCTAAAGCATTCCCAAGTGGGGCACTTGAGATATTTTTACTGAAGTTTAAAACTTAAAGTCCCTAGTTTGTCGCTTTCATGATATGCACCAAGTAACAATACCGAGATAGTATTTTAAATAGAATTTTGCTTATTTATAAATTACATTTCAGATATCACAATGTCTGACTGTAATCATGACGACCCATTCAGATCAAGCACGGTGCTAAGTTCTACCATTAAATATTTCGAAAATTAGGCGGAAAATAAGTGTTATAACACTAAGCTATAAAAAGGGTTTCCTCTGAGTAGGAACCCAACCCATAACCAATACAGTCCGTACAGTTCTCTCTTCTTTAGATTTTGAAATTTAAATTATGAAAATTATTTAATTTGAAAAACAAATGCGTATAGGTACATAATATTATTGCAATGTAAAACAATATTAATATAACTAGCATTTTTTAAAAATGAAATCAATAAACACGTGAATAAATAACAAACAGTATTTATATTCCAAACACAAAAAGCCGAACTCTTCCGTTAGGAACACAACCCTATGCTCTATGCATATTGTTACAAAAAAAAACGGAACTGACGTTCGAATTTCGAAAGTGGAGCATTCAAAAAACGAACCATCAATTAGAGTAACTCAATACTGTCACATTAAAATGACGAACACTAATGGATTTCCAAATTTGAATTTCAAATCGAATGGTTTGACATTGGTATAGACTATTGCAATGTTTCAATGTTTGTGTTTTTTTTGCATGTTTTATATGTGCCGCTTTAAAAATGTTGTAAAAGGCCTTGCCTGGCCTGTATTACTCAGCCTATGTGTCTATTTTTGTTTTTTCTGGAATAAGAAATATATTGATATATGGAAATGAGTTTAAATGCATGATGCATTGCTGAGCGGCGATGCATTGCTGAGCGGCGATGATCCAATCTTATAGAACATATTATACAAATATTTTTTAATTAAAAAAAAAACATCACCTACCTAAAAGACTATTTAGTGTTGCAATAAAAAAACCTATCGACTATTTAAGGCCTACGCCCACCACAAGCGAACATACAAACCGATCTCATTACTAACAATGCACCATATATTACGCCGTTTCCGGTGAGAAGTCGTATGTTTGTCTCTTTCTAACATATGGGAATTGCATTCTCTGTCTCTGTCACAGCGATCACTTGAAGTATCAAGATCATTAGGAGGCGATACAGTGATTTGTATAGTATCAAGGCATTGCTCTTTACGCCAAGATTAATGCGTGTTTGTAATACTATTGTTAAAATAATTGATTTTTTTATGGTAACTGAGAAATGGGCGACGTTTTAGATGTTTAAGAAGTTCTCTGTTGTTTAATTTCCGATTATGTTTCACAATAAATTTGGACTTGAAATATAAGTTATGTTTTTGTAATTGTGCAAATAAGTATATATATTTGTATATAGTAGATTATTTAACTGACGTTCGAATTTAGATTTTAAACCACGGATTATTATTTTTTTATTATCAATACAATAAAATGGCCAAGGCAGCACAACATTCAGCCAACTAATCCTAAACACATGTCCAATACTACATTTTAATAAACGTATTCAAACGCTAAGAATCTTTAAAATATCACATTGATTCAATTTTATTAAAAACGATCCGTAAAACACAAAGTGACATCCAAATATCTGTTCTGTTCAAAAACGAACAATACCCCTTTGGCTGAATGCAACCCGTTCTTATGCAAATTTCCAACCAAAATTTTGACATAATCAAAAAAGATGGATCTCTATGGAATGAATGGAACGAATTTCAAATATTTAAACAATGAATTCGATCTACATTCAATTTTTCGGTTCGATTTTTGTATATTATCTATTGTTGGTTTTGTTTATAGTTAGTTTTTTTAACAAAGTCTTTGTAGTAGTGAAAGCAGAGTGCATATATAATCTGTGTAAGAATAGTAAAATTGTAATAGGTATTAAAATAACATTAAGTTAAAAAATATATGTAGGAAAACGTAATCCAAATATCTGGACTCTATTAGAAATTAAATATCTAGAGACATATGTCTAGTTCTAAGTTCGTAGTTTTTAGGTCTTAGTACGAAGTGTTAGCAGCAGATAGAAACAAATTACGATTATAGCTAATAATTTTGGAAAAAATGAAAAAAAGATACAAACCACGTGTCTGTAGTATTTATTTGAAATACTTATAAATAGACAAAAAAAAACTGTGTAAGATTATCTTTATTTCACGCTGTCTCCAATAGAAATGAATCCCGAATCTCGAATAGAAATGAGAATTAAGAATAGTGTTAAAATACTTCGTTCTCTTTTTCCATTTTGATTGAATATGACGATTAAAATAAATAAAATATTACCCACTAAAGTTATCCATTCTTACTTCTTAATATCATACTTAAGTTGATTAATAAAATTTCATTTTTGAGTAATTCATGCCATTTTTTTACTCTTTGTAATAATCGCAATTTTTTTTTATCTATAAGATTCTCTTTGCCATGACTCATTAATGCATATCAACCGTTTAGCATTTAGATTTTAAAATAATTAATCAAAATAATCGACAACACCATCACAATCGGTCCGTGTAATTCGTATTGATGATTCGATATATCGATTATCTCCTTTACTACGAATCTATTTATATAATTTCAATCCTTTATGCAACTGGAACGTGACAAAATTAATGAATTCAATTCACCACACTTAAATGTGAACCGGAAGTCTGTCTTATTACGCGTATCTGGCTGTTGAGGCTTTCATGACGCAGTTGCACAGTCTGTTATAGCGACGGTTGTGGGTTCGTTTTCCGTTTGAGGGAATTAATTATTTTCAATTTATGTTCTGGTATTATAATAAAATATCGTCGTTGAATTTGGCCACTCAACACGCAATGTCTCAAAAATTTAATGGAAAGTGGTGACGGATTGTGTTAACACTAGGTTTCCTTTTTCTTGCGTAGTAGATTGAGCAGAGGGAAATTAGAGTTAAAAATATATATTCCGGTCTCTCTGCCCATATTTCGAGACATTATGTATTAATCGCGAAACTAAACGCCGCATTTGTCCACCGGAGCATGAAAAAGAAAAAACACAAACAAAGAACTCACTACCATGTCACTGACTGACGGCTTCAATTCCAAAAAAAAATCAATAAGCTATAATCAATATTCCATTTCAATAAAAAAAACACAATATACTTTACGTAAAAAGTTACTTTGCTGCTATATCCTAATAAGAAGACAGTATTATTCAAATGAATATGAGACACTCTAACTTCCTAAGTGGTTCTAACACGATTATCGGTTTCGAATAGCATCCCAGGGGAGTTTGTACGGGTGGTCTTTTATAATATCGATATTGAATCTATGATAAAATCGATTTTATCGAATTCATATTTCTTTTTAGTTCCACTTAAATTAGGTTCACCTGTATCTCGCATATAACAGGGTAGGTAGAGGGAACCTAGTCTTAAGACATTTCGTTGCCAATTATCCGCTCAAATCTGTAGACATTGCCTGTTGAGTAGCGGAATTCAACGCCGCGCTTTACCTTGATACCAGAGCGAAGAAAATGGAAATATTAAATATTTCATTTTCTCGATTGGGTATCCAACCCACTACATGTCGCGTTAATAGTCAAATGTTTAAAGATTTTAAAAATATTTTTCGTTCTCAATATGGTAACAATGCAAATATAGCGTCTATTTACAATAGAAACATCTCTATATCACTTATTTGGTTGTAAGAGCTTCAATCTCCTTAAACTATGAAATATGATAATACTAATTTATTATAATCATGAAACATTGTAAAACAAAAAACGGAGAGTCTTAACACTAAATTCTCCACACCCTAAACGTTACACAAGAAGGAAAAAAAGACAAAATTTGCCGTTAAAAAGGTTCCCTTGTAGCCATTCATTAAATAAGACCGCAAGACGTCGACGCGATCAAGCGTGAACTACACATGTCGGTAATCTCAACCGTTTGGATGAACCCTCTTTATTATGCAAAGTAGAGTAAGGAAATAATAGTAAGTAATGCTAAAATGTTATTTAAATACTTTACGGATACGGATTGTATATGTTTGATATTTTTTATATAATTGTATATCTTAACACGAGGTTCCCTCTGCCTACCCTGCTGTGTGCGGGATACAGCGTGAAGCTGATTTAATATAATTTTAATTCATTATTTTCAAAGATCCTTTTCCATCCCTGTGATTGTAACGCGACGGTTGTGGGTTCGATCCCCACTCGAGGAATGAATGCCTCCAGAATACGGCAGAAAGTGAGGAACGGAGTGTCTTGACACTAGGTTCCCACTGCCTACGCTGCTATACGCGTGCGCGGGATACAGCGTGAAGCTGAGATAGCAAAATGAGAAAAAAAGCTATTTGAGTTTATTCTACTATATTTACCGAGACCACACGTCTAGTTCGGCTTTATAGTACGTAACAAGATACGATGTTTTGAAAATTTTTGCATCTGTCATCATCGAACTGAATACAACCCTCCCATAAATCTGTACGTTCAATACAAATCAAAAATTTGCATACGCCATTTATGGTTAAAAAAATTACCATATGATTACAATTTTGATGAAACTTTTACATTTTGAACTCTAAACTTTAACAAAATTAAGTTTAAGTTCCATTATATGCAACTTTTATATGAAAAATGTATCTAAATCCTAGATAGCTTTTGGTACTTGATAGTTTAAGACCAAAATTAAATTTATACTCTATTAGTATAATAATAAAGTCGAAATTGAAACAGCTTAGTATATTAACCCTGGGAAAAGCTACCCCTAATCTTTATGATAATTTCGAAGAGAAGATTATTTTTGGTATCATTTTTCAATAGATCATTAATGTTCGAAGGCAATCCTAGCGTAAGTGGCGAGGTTTTTTCGCATTGTGAATACACTCTCTATATTATTCTCTATATTGTACTTGGACCGATTTTATGGCCATATTTAAATTTAGTTGGCATTTCAAGGGTTAATTTGCATGACTGTGATTTAAAAAGTTTATTTTTCGGTTATATCTCTTCGGTGGACACTTACAATTTATTTTGGGAACGGAATTGAGGATTTATCGACAGTTTATTCAATTTTTTTGTTTGGATGAATAGATTGTGATTGGGATTAGTGTTGACTGTTTAGTTTGTTAAGTCGATAGTTGTGAATTCTAATCTTAAAGGGGGATTATTTATGTTCATAATAGGTATAGGGGTTTGACTGATATGGTTAGATAAAGTGCAGCGTTTGGTTCCGCTACTTAACATAATATGTTTTTAAGTGTTGAATAAATGTAGCCTTTTCATGTTGAGTGGCGGAATTCAACGCCGCGCTTTGTTTCATTACCAGAGCACGCACGGGCACGGCACGTGACGTGACTATAAACGCAACGGTTGTGGGTTCAATTCTTATACGGGACCATTTTTCATTTCATCGCTCTGGTAAAGTACGATGTTGAGTTCCACTTCTCAAAACTTGCACAGCAAGTGGGGAACGGAGTGTATCAACACTAGGTTGACTACCGTATATTTAGGATACAATGTGGAACTAAAAAAATAATACGAATATTTTTATAACTAATACCTTCGTTTATACAGCCAGAGTCACTATACCACTAATTCACCACAATACAAAGCGTATTTCCAACTAATTAACTATCTAAATATGACTTCTCTATTATACATAACCCCTGGCATCGAACCCACTATCAGGATATCATTCATCAAAGCGCCTGCATTTTTAATTAGTGATAAAAAAACATATTTGGTCACTAGCAGTGGTGCGCGACAATCTGCTTCCGATCTTAATTTTTGTGGTTCTTTCATATGGTAGTGTGGTTATGTTAGGTACTAGTGGAGTTTTGTGGGTTTGCTTGTTTTTTTGTAATAGTTTTGGTGAAGATGAGAAAGATATAAATAATATTTGTAGAAATATAATTTGGTTTTAAATAAAAAGTGATATGAATTAAAGTAAATATATAAATAGAGAAGAGACACTTGGGGAAATAAAATATTTAATATTTTCATTTATTAGCTCTGGTCGCTCGAAAGAACCAAAGCGCGAGTACGGCCTCCATAATTCGGTGGGGAAAAAAGTCTTAATAGGAACTGAGTGTCTTAACACTATGGTTCCCAGATTCTTTCTGCATACCTCGCTATATACGGGATACAGCGTGAAAGTAAAAAAAAACAGAAATAAAGCTTAAGTATAAATGGAAATAATTAAAAAATATATAATAATTGTATATTCCGTTAATTCATCAATACAGATATCAGTCACCCCAATAATTAACTCTACCACATGTCGCTTAAACAAAAGCTTAAAAAACGACATGAGAAAGTAATTATCGCTTAAAAAGGGACAGCACTATACGAGCAGAGTCGATACAAGTGACCTATTTAAATATATTTATCTTTTAACCATCGCGGCTAGGGATGTGCCTGAGTGAGCACAGTGGTGGGTTTGATATCCCCTAGAGGTAATGATCATATGTCTTAAGCTATTTTCAAATATATATTAGCTAATGAAACTTTGTGGCGCGTCGTCTTAATGTAAACGCGACAGTTGGTTCGATTCCCTGAAGTGTCTCTTCTGACTCTGGATAAGACAACGTGTGGGATTGAATTTCGGAATCGAAAATTGAGATAGGTGGGGAACAGAGTGTCTGAACACTACGTTTCCTCTGCCTTTCCTGATATACGTAGGATACAGGCCGCGTGAAACTATAATGCAAGTGGCACCTGGAAATCTAGTGTTGAGACATTTCACCATTCTATATTTAAAGATTTTTTTTTTCCAGCGTCAAGTCTTATCCAGCACTTCGGGATATGCAGAGAGAACCTAGTGCCGGGAAGCTCAAATGTTTTAAGGTAGGTTTGACTTTCTGCTTCTGCTTTTTTTCGTTTTTAAGCTTATATTGTTGCTATAGTTAGGTCTTTCTTACTTAACGAATCTATAAATATTATTATATTACATTAATTTAAATTTACGACTTTCTATAATCATAATAAATCATAAAAAAAACTTATTCTTAAATTACATATAAGTACATATTACAAAGGAAATTAACATACGACATTGTAGTACAATAGTACAATGTGATGATAACTGACTGCAGCTGGTCACAAGTTCGATTATAAGTGATAAATACTCGTATTAAAACTCATGGAAGACTAAATGCGAAGTATAAAATTACAAACGGATGTTCCACAATAATATTATTAATAGGCCAGTCGTGGCCAAGTGTGACTGTTAACACGACTGGTTGTGAGTTCGATCCCCACTCGAGGAAATGATTTTTTTTTAAATATCTATTTCCATTTCGACGGTTCGGTGTCGAGGCAAAGCGGGGCGGTGAGTTCAGCTACTCAATTCGCAATCTTCAGAATTCAGTAAAATGTGGGGAACGGAGTGTCTTAACACTAGGTTCCTTCTTGCTCCCCTGTGTGCGTGATACAGCGTGAAGCTTATTATTATGATTATTATTATATCCAATATCCGCATGCAATTCCAGGGAATATGATATGTATACACATCGCGTGTTCGTAAATTGTAATTTCTCAAATTAAATCGATGAAAAATAACTGTTTTTAAGTTTTTGTGTCATTTTCATTAATTTTGTTAGTGTAAAGGTCATAATTTTAACTTTTTCAATTTATATTAGTGTTTAAAGTTTAAGCTGACACGTATTTGTTTAGAGCTTAATGAACGTGCATATTTCTGTTTTATAGCTATTAGTAATAATGCGGACAGCGGTTATGGGTTCGATTCCCACTCGAGGGAATGTATTATTATTTATTCTAATTTAATTCCTTCGCTCTGCCAACAGCAAAAACCCAGCGTTGAGTTTCGCCACTAAACATGCGATGCTATCTATAGTGGTGGCTATCTATAGTATATTACACTTTGATTGACAAATTAAAACAATAAAATCATTAAGGCCAAATTCGTCCAAAGTATTGACCTCAAATATAACTTCTATAATAATAACAGAAAATTAAATGAATATTCGAATTAAAATATTATCAATAAATTCTTTACATATACCTATTGATCGTCTTAAACCGCCTCAAATCTTTAAAATTACCCAAAGATTAAAATTTCGTCTTTACTAAAAACTAATTCATAACGAAGCTTTATATCTATAATGTATGCATATTATATCAGAGCACAGTCCAAGCTGGCGAAGCCGCAATGACTCTACTTACATTTAAATTTAAACCCTATCAGTTAACTATACAGTTAATTTTAACTATTCGGTTAAGGTTGAGTGGTCCGTCACGGCCGGCAGAGCACCTGCAAGGTGGTCACAATATAAAAGTAATTAGAGGTATGTTTTAAAGAAAGCCTGCGGTTTTGGTGTAGGAAGTGACGGACAAAAGACGTTAGTGTGTAAATGTCATTATATATAGTATTCAATTGAATTGAATAGAATAGAATTAGATCTAGAGGTCAGTTGTGCAGGGCACAAGCGTGCGACTGGACAGGTTGTGAGTTCGGTTCCCACTTGAGGAAATTAAATATTGAATATTTTCATTTCCTTTTCCTTCTTCTTGGTAATGAGGCAAAGCGTGGCGTTAAGTTTCACCACTCAACACGCAATGCCTTCAAAATTCAGCGGGCAGCATCGAACGGAAATGTCTTAATGGGAACTGAGGATCTTAACACTAAGTTCCCCGGTCCTCTCTGCCGGTATGTATCCCTCTGCTCTGATAACAGGGTAGTACATGCGGGTTACAGCGTGAAGCTAAGGAAATACTAGAATTATTTAAACATTAAAATATTATTTAATACCAGCACCTGTCACCCAATACGTTATTTCGCAGTACCGTAATAAAATAACAATTATAGATATATAAACCAGATAAAGGACAATTGATTACTTTCATAAAATGGCATATCAATAAAAATAATATGAATAATCAACAATTTGTAATATGCTTAATGTCAAGTAGTAATGTCAGTTGTTGGTTCGATAACGACTTGGGGGAATATTTAGCTCCGTATATTTTTCGTAGGGTAGGCAGAGTAGCAGAGGAAAGCAGAGGAACCTAGTGTTAAGGCTCTACTGCACGGAAGTATCTTAATGGAAATGGAATATCTTAATACTGGGTTCCCAGGTTCCCTCTACTTACCCTACTATCGGCGGGATACAAGTTTAAAAATCAAACTCAAAAACCAACCAAAAGAGGCACAAAGTGACTTAAAACTACCCACAATTCAAATCCACACATTAAATTCATCGTTTCAAGTAAAACATCTGCTCCAGCTCATTAATTCAGATCGCAGGAGCACTGATAAGGGGGCACTGATAAGGAGTGACGCATGGCCGACTCCCCCCCGATCGAAACCGTATCAATTAACGGGCCAGCCAATTTATTTCACTTAGATAACTGACAAGATTTCCTTTCGTAATGAATAATTTTGGTATTGTTATTTTATTAGGATTATAGACAGCTTACTTTCTAGTCAAGTCGTTGGGGCAATGGTTGTGGATATGATTCCCTACTTCTGGTAATAAGACATTGGATGACGTTGAGTTCCCTCAATTAACACCTAATGTCCTTAGAATTGGGACATGGAGGGTTTTGACATGAGTGCTGGCGTTTAGTGACGAATTTCGGGTTTGCTTCATATAATTTGACTTTCAAGTAGTAAGTAGAAAAGAAAGTTTCTTCATTAGGTTTTTTTTTTCTTACTCTTATGGATAACACAGGATGAGGCTACAAGAAACATGGAGAAAAGTGGAGATTCTGTAAGAATCACAAGAAGTATGAATATAAGACACAAGTATAAAACAAACTTAAAATTGACTTCACTATATATTCTGCATATAGCAGAGAAGGCAGAGAGAACCTAGTGTTAAGTCATTCCGTTCCCCAATATTCGATACATCGCGTGTTAAGCGGCGGAACTCAACGCTATAGCTTCACTCAAACTATTAATTGAATGTCAAATAAAAAAGTCACGTTAAAGTTCTAATATCCATTTATAAGAAAGAAAGTGGCATTTAAAAAAAGGTTCTTCGCAAATACAATATAGAGATATAAATTGTAAATAGTTTCCGTTGCCTTTCTCTAATATATCACCTGTGTTTTATGTAGGTATTATATTTTAAACGTGACAGTTAGTTTGTTTGTTTGTTACACTTTTATATATAAACTAATGAAACGATTACTATTATATATTGTTCATATATTTTAGAGTCAATAATTTTTATGTTCTCGCTGTGGTAACAAGACAAAGCGTGGGGTTGAGTTCCGTTACTCTACACGTAATGTCTCAAATGTTCATTATTTCAATTAATCTTTAATTATAATGGACAATCATGAAACGGCGTCGAATTTCGAAAATTAACACGCAACGCCTAAAGAATTGGAATTGGAATTAATGGGAATGCAGTTTCCAAACACTAAGTTCCCAGGATCCCAATGCCTTCCTTGCTATATACGGGATACAGCGTGAAGCTAAAAAAAGACAAGACAATTAAAGATATCAACGTGAGTGAAGCCGGGGCTTAAAGCTAGTATATAATACATATATTGCAAATGCCCTTTCAATAATGAATAGTCTGTCTGTGGCCGCCTTAGTTCGTGTTACGGCGTACGTTAAAAGAAATTATGTATATTAAATTTCAACTGACTTTCTTATCGACAACAATTTGTGAGTGTATTTTTGCGGTGATGTCTTGAGACTTTAAAAAAATGCTTTTATTTGGGTTTTTTTTTTAGAAAACGTATAATAATAGATTAAACATCGAGTGGTTCATCAAAGTTCCAAGAGGAGCCGGTTCGAATCCCGGTATATATTCATTTGTTTTACGGTTTACTAAAATATTTTTTTCTCTTCTTTCTTTGAAATAACACGTCTAAAATGTTAATAATAACAAAATATTCTTGTTTCTAAACTACGAATAATTATTATTAATTATTTAAAGAACAAAAACGATAATATAAATGATACATTACTTAACAATTATTTATTTTATACAATCGTTCCTGATGACCTTAAATTTAATTGTTTAAAGGTTATTACTTCTAAGTAATATAAAAGGTAATTAATATAACATATCTTTGTTTATCATTATGTATAATAAATATTAGGTTTTTATTGATATTCGTTTTTTTATGACTGACGTGGTTTTATGTTATGTGTAAATTGAGAATAGAATTTTTATTTGAATTGAATTGAAAACCTCTTTTTTATGAAGTTAGTGAAAAATGTGAAATAGGTACGAATTCTACTAGCTTATTATAAAATGGAATGGAGAAATGAGAATAGATTTCCTAATTCAAATCACTTATCTCCGATATCCAATAATAAAAATATCTCAAAATAATATTCTACATATAAAATTAAAAAATAAATTCTCAAGTATCAAAACTATTCACCACCGAACATGACACGTCATCGCATGCGACTAACAATCTAATTACACCCCGCGGGAATCGAACTCCGATCGTCGCGATAGTGCCGATTACCGATTGACCCGCACCCCTCTTGTTCTATTACTATGTAGCTGCGGTCAAACATTCTATTTCACCCTATTATACATTTTTTATAGAGACACGTGCTTTTTTAGAATAGGTGGGTAGTATTAGTTAGATTCGGAAATATAGGTAAGAAATATAAAAAAAATATGAGACAGAGGCCAGGCACAAGTGTACGGCTGAAATCGTGACAAGTTGTGGGTTCGATTCTCACTTCGATTCGGCGAACCGGAATTGTCTTAATGGGAACGGATTGTCTTAGCATTAAGTTCCCTTAGCCTACCCTGCTGTAGTGTGAAACTAAAAGAAATACGTATAAGTGTGATCAAAATCAATTGTATATTTTGTATATTACTGCTGCGATTTTTAAATAGATAATATAAATGATAAAATGTATACTCACATAATCATACCTAAGTACCTATTTACATTTTCAATATATTATGTAATTAAGAAATCGTGCTCCACGACGGCAATGGGTTCGATTCTGACGTGCGACATTGAGTTCAACTACTCAAGATCTAATATCTAACTGTAAACGCGCTTTTGGAGGATCGATTCCCATTCGAGATCCAGAGTTATGAATTATTTGCATTTCCTAGCTCTGGTCACCTGAATCAACAAATTCTCTTTCTTGAAAATTAGGTGGATCATGGGGAGTGGAAACTGCCTTAGTCTGGTCAGTGTCTGCAGAATACAGCGTGAAGCCGAAAAAAAAAACCTCAACAATTTGACTTATAGCCTATAACTTATAGGTAAAACTTTGCCCATAATCACATGATAGCAAAGTATGTAGGGAGGTCACTGGGCGTAGGGTGTAGGGTGTAGGGTGCACTCTCCGCGGTGCAACAATTTACAGCCGTTACGCTATTTTCAATTAAAACCCTAATGGGTTACAGACCGCCGATGCGCGTATTGTCTAATTGTTCATTAGGTTTGAGTTGTTGGGTGTGTTGCTGATCATTTTGGTGTGATCTGGTTTTTTGGCTTTAAGAACGGCAAGCGACGGCGTTGGAATGGGCAAAAAAAATTGTTTTACTAAATAGTGTGGTAAGAGAGGCTGGGGAAGACCTTCGTTGAGCTTTAAGAACACAGTATTGATGATACTGAAGGAAGGTCGTGTAAAAAGTATGAATATCCCCTTATAAACTGCCAAAAATTTTACTTGTACACTGTATTTTTTTTTGGCAGAGGGTGCCTATCCGCCGCTTACCACTTTCCGCCAAAATCGAACCCACAACCTGTCACGTTTACAGTCATACGCTTGTGCCACAACGGGCCTACACTGGACTGGCATTCGTACACATTTATTTTTCAATTTTAATTAATAAAACCATATAAGAAAATTCTTACAATAGTCTAAATAAAATTTTATCTTACCACAGCTCCATACAACTCCATACAACACCACCACACCCTTTAGTAAAAAGTTTCCTTTTAATTGTTTTACATTACGATGGCGTAATGTGCCAAGTTCAGCCTCCATCGCTATTGAGAATTTCCAATATGCCCACGATCGGGACTTCCCCTAACTTGGCTATTATTTCTAATATTCTAAGAAAGTTTAATCTTATTATTATGGCTGTGTTTAATATGTTTCTGTTTTATTGAAAGTTGTTTTACTGAAGTTTTAATTTAATATTTTTATTTGATACTAATCATCGCCTTCAGCTTCGTTTGCATTTTAAGAAAGAAAATTGAGAAATTCTCTTTTAGTGCTCCTTTTGCATTTCTTTTTATTGAGAGCAAGTGTGCTGGATATTTTATTTTTAAGAGTAAAAATAAAATGTAAGATATTCCCGTCCCGCAAGCCCGCAGATCCCGTGCTCTTAATCTCATAACACGCATAATGAAATGCAATCCATACTTGGTTATAGTACAGGGTTGTAAGCCGAAGCTCGGTCTATCAGTAGGTTCTTTTTCATCAGATTCTCCCGTATTTATAAATATTTAATCACATAAATTTTCTAGAGCAGCCGTCTTGGCACAGTAGCACAATATGTAATGTAAGCGCGGTGGTTGTGGTTTCAATTCTCACGCGAGGGTATGAATTATTTTTATTTTCACGCTGTAGAACAAGACAGAGCGCGGCATTGAGGTCCCAGTCCTTAAATTGGGAGGTGAATGTCTTAACACTAGGTTCCCTCTGCCTTCCCAGCTATATGCGGAATACAGCGTGATGCCAAAAATAAAAAAAAATGACAACAATTGTAGGTTATTTGTTTCATCTGAAACAAGAAGTCCCATGTCTAAATTTAATTGCTTGTTGTAGCAACCCTTACTTTTCGGCAAGAACTTTTTGACACCTTTGCGCGATCTTTACAAGTAAAAGAAACGAAAAAAAAAGAAAGAAAATATATAGGGTCTAGAAAAAAATAAGTAGAATAAGATTAAAAAAAAATGTATTAGAGTACATTTGGAAAGTGATTTCTTTTACTTATAAGTAAGAGTATTGATAATTGATATTAACCAGTCTTCTTAATGGCTGGTAGTCAGAGCGAGCCCAGCGTTAAGAACTACTATTTCCTCTTTCCATTCATTTTAGAGATTCGGCGGATCCCAATGCCGCGTTGTATTTACTAGAGAAATAAATTAGAATAATAATTAATCATTTTTAACATAAGGATTGAGCGCTTTAACCAACGCGTCTATAGCCAGGCACTTCCCAAAATCTGCAACAAAAGTGGTAATTATGGATTAAAAAATCAATTGAAGCCGTGGTATCCCAGTGGGACAGCATTTAATTTTAAACAAGACGGTTAAATTAATTAATTTTCAATGGCTCCGCACTGGTAGGAGTGCGGCGTTTAGTTCCGCTGAAGGCGCTACATCATAAACTTGACGGTGTATCATAAACAAGGTTCCCTCTACTTAATCTGCTATTCCAAAAAAAAACGTTAAATTAATTATACAAGAAATTCGATTAAACACAAAACAAGTGTTTCATCATAAATTGTGCTAAAATAAAACTTAATAGTATTTTGTACGTAATTACAAAGGGGCAAGGCGCGAATCACGGCGTCGCCTTGGGTTTGAAATATTTTAGAGAAATCCTTCCTTCTCACTGTAATGAGTGTCATATTCAGAACGGAGCGTCAGCAAAAAAAATCAACACAGACAGAGATTGTATTTAGCTGGGTGATGGTTATGGATTCGATTCTCACTTGTGGGATATAATAAAAACAAAGCTTCACGCTGTATCCCACATAGTATGATAGGCAGATGGATCTAGTAGGTTTACAGCTAGATGATATTTAGTTTTTACTCTATGTATTTGTAATACTAAATGCTGATGTCACTGAGCACCCAATATCTCTAAATCTACGGAAAGTAGAGAATAGTGTTTGAGATTAATGTTACTGTTGGTTCTACAATCTATGTGGGATAAATGGATCGTGGAAATAATACAAAAATACACGTAGTAATAAACTAGTTTTTTTTAAAATATAAAGATCGTTTAATGTATATACAATACTTATATCACAAAAAAAACAAAATAATAAAAAATATTGGCAGCGGTGGGATTCGAACCCACGCCTCCGAAGAGACTGGTGCCTTAAACCAGCGCCTTAGACCGCTCGGCCACGCTACCATGTTCTCCAATGTTCTATGATACACTACGTATCAACACTCATCTCATTTTGTCCTATTTCTAGAAGTCAGTATAAATTCATAGCCAAAGCGATTACGAATATGAAAAATACGCTTAAAACTTCATCTACCACAGCGGGGAAATAAAAGTATTATTAACATTTTGTGTCTCCAGAATTAGAAGGAAAATGGGGAACGAAGTGTTTTAACACTAGATTCCCTTTACCTACATTGCTATGTAAAACAAAGTTAGAAAGAAATAATTTTATTAAATAAAAATGCCTACATTCTTGCTCGGTTTCTATTTTAGCACTAACATAATATTTGTAATATTTAATCCTGGGAGAGTGCTTGCAATTATAATGTTCGGCTGTGAGATATCATTTGATTATCTCTAGATTAACAGAAAAGGGAGAACCAAGACACTAGGTCATACTGTTTACCCGCGGGAAAGGCGTGGAGCTGCTTTCTTAAAATTATATTTCTTTTGTAATATTTGCTCAGGTGAAGTATTGTATATACCTTATATTTACACTCGTTATTTACATAGCGACATGTATGACAAATTGTGAAGTCTCAATTACTATGATTATAGCAAGAAATAGAAAACAAATGATGATAAAAAAAATAAAACAAAAAAAAAATAAGTAAAATTTTTTTTTTCTGCCAACCGTACAACCAACTCAACACTACACACGACACATCCGAAGTGTAGCGACGTGTAAAATCTGCATTTCTTTGAGATGCACTTGTCATCCCCCCTCCCCTCTCCCACTTCCACACCTCCCCGCCCCCTCGACGCCTCTTAGATAAAGAGGGCTCTACTTTCGCGCTTTGAGTCACGGCTATGTTTTGTAAGGAGTGGAAGAGTTTTGTTTCGTTATCATAAAACGTACAATTTCTATTGTTTATGGCATGACAAAAAAAAAATGGAGAGATTTTTTTTCAGTTCGACTGACTAGCTCTATAAGTGTCTACGAATCTTGATGTCGATGAGCGGTGGGAGTTAGTTCTTTTGTTCTATAGATATCAATTTACTAGACGAGTGTGTGTGGAGGGGAGGAAATTGTATTTTTTTTATTATTAGCCCACTTGAGGCGGTTGTGGTGCAATGGCAGTGGCAATTGTGGGTTCGATTCTCACTGAGGTCAATGATTGTATTTAAATTATTTTTATTTCCAGGCTCTGGCAGGTAAAAATAATAAAATCTCGAAAATTTGGCAGAAGTTGAGGTACGCAGTGTCTTAACACTAGGTTAATTCTGCTTTTGCCTATGCGTGAGGTTGTTTTTAAGGTCCATTGCCTATAAAACACATGTTATCTAGTAACTTTGATGACAATGATAAAACAAACAACTTACGCAATATAGATTTCTACTCCGGAAATTAAGCTTTAATCGAAATTGATAAACCTACTTATTTTTTTAGTTTCACGCTGTAACCTCTACATAACAAGGTAGGCAACAGAAACCTTGGAACCTAATATTAAAGAAGTCTGTTCTCATTTGGGAACTCCGCGCTTTGCCTCGTTACCAGAGCGAGGAATGAAAATTAAGTTCTTTTCTTCGAGTGGGAATTGATCGTCAATGGAATCAATCATTTACCGTCGCCCGCTTGTGTGCCTGCGCCAATTTGGCTTCAAAAACACTATTTCAAAAGCTAAAATTCCAAAGAAAATAATAATAAATTCTTAAAGACAATATAAAATCATTAGTTAAATAGTGATCGTCCGTATCTCGGAACTGGGTCGAGGGTGGGTACGTTTCAATGGTGATAATTGAAAAATTCCTGCCCTCCTCTTAGCTACGACAATACGTCACACACTAGAGCTATGGAGATAGAGGTTTTAATAGTAAGAAAATTTTAATATTTAAGCGCTTTTTTATAATGTTTAATCAAAAGAAAAGCTAATTTTAAGATATTATATTTAAAATGTGTAAAATATAAATTGATTTAATAAATAAAAAATCACATATTTTTATATTGGTCCTAATTCTATTTGCATGTATCGTAATTAGTTGAAGTATGACTATAAACACCACTGTTGTGGGTTCGAATCCCATACAGAGCAATGAAACATTTAATTTCTTAATTTCCTCGCTTCGGTAACAAATCAAAACGTGGCGTCGCGTCGCGTCGATCACTCATGTAATACCTAAAGAAATGTCTTAATAGTAGGTTCCCAGGTTCCCACTGCCTACCCTGCTATGTGCAAGATACAGTGAGAGAGATTAAAAAATATTATACATTCTCTGTTTCTATCTCAAACTCATTCGCTCTCCGTGTACGTACAGTATGCATTTCTAATAAGTCGACGCCGTCAGCGTTGCTTTAAACCTATTTCTAAAATAAAATGCTAGTTTTTCTTGGACTTTATTAGCACGTGCGTCTTGTTTTAAACCTTAGCAGCTTAGTAGTAAGTATCTGAATAACTGAATCAGTTGTAGGTTTGACACTCATATCAAGATTTTTTTTTAATTTCACGCTACGACCTAGTGTTACGTGTTACACTTCTTTTCCATTAAGACTCTTCCGTTAATCGCTTTCTGACAAATACTGCATTGAGTGTTCAGTGTTGGAGCCCAGGTTCAGGGGCCCCATGATAGCCTCCATTTATTTACAAACTCTGGTTAGACGAAACGTGGGATTGAGTTCCGCCACCTAAAGCAAGTAAGCAATAAGCAAGGCCCAACAGCGTCTGTAGTGCCTGTGATGATAATGATGCTGATGAAGCCGCAATTAGTCAGTTCCCCATATAGTGAAAAAAGATAGTTTTAAATTAGTATAGTATTACCATGATATATTATATACTCGTACATATACATATAGTAAATAGTACCACCTAAACATTTAAAGAAAAATCCTTCTGAAACACATTAATTACAACCATTCGTAAAACATTGAGTCCCGCAAATAATCCTGCACACGCTCACGCTGTATTTACTTTGCATAAATACGACCATTTTATATACATATATGTATAATATGTGGAAACGTTTGTCTGTTCGTCTTCGTTCGATTTAATCTTATGGTTCTGAAAGAAAAAAGTTGATATTATAATTACAATATTAAAATACATATTCGATCTGCACTCTGGAGAATGGTTTTAATTTATTTATTTTGGCTTCACTGTTCTGGTAGACAAGGCACGGCGTTGAGCTCTGCCAGTCAACACGCTATGTCAATAATTGATGGAAAAGTGCATACTAAACGCATACGCAAGATTCTTGTGTGACGGTATTGCAAATGTTCTATCAAACAATAATAAAACGCCGATTTTGATTAAAATTTTATTCATATTGAATTATGAATATTTCATTCAAAACAACATAAAATGAAAAATGAAGCAAAAATCCAAACGAAACCGAACGCCAAAAGTAGTATAAGCTGAATGTCAATACCCGTATACATTTAAAATAGACGTAATCCGTACCTACGAGTACCTACCCGCACACTAGTGTAGTAACATTTTTTGCTACCCCCCACCCCCACCCCATGGGATGGCGAGCTCACAGGGCATCTTTCAGCGTTTCGTAGCTCACATAGCGATTGGTGAGACGGTGATATATTTTTATAATATACTAGCTTTTATTTACGGCATGTCCTGGTAAATGCAGCTGGTTCTGGGTACGAAGGTTCACACTCGTGGAAATTAAATTTTAAATATTTTCATTTCTTCGCTCTAGTGTCGATGCAAAGCGCGGCGTTAAGTTTCGCCACTCAACACGCAACGCCTCCATTCTGGAGGCAGGGATGTTATGATACCGCAAATATTTTTAGGTAGACACACCATTCCCAATACCGTTCCCCATGTTCCGCCGAATTCGGGAGTCAATGGTTATTGAGTGGCGGAAATAAACCCTGCGCTTTACCTCATTACCAGAACAAGGAAATGAAAATACTAAATATTTCATTTCCTCGATTGGGAGTTGAACCCACAATCTGTCAACACAAATATCACAAATTTTACTAGCAAAAATGAAAAAATCCATATTAGATCTCTGAAAAATTCTTATAAACATAGTATATGGAACAGACGTAGTTGACGGCGTCGGCTAGTAAATAATACCTCCCCGAGTCGAAGGTAGGGGGTGGGGGTGGGGGGTGTTCGGAAAAATGCCTTATGATCCGTCGGGCTTAAGTTTTTCTACATTGTTACATTTAATTTGGTCTCATATAAATATTGTTTTAGCTATCATCTTTTGCGTGTGTTGCTTTTAATGTGGTGAGTTTTTTTTAGCTGCACGTTCTATCCCGAATATAGCAGGTTAGGTAGAAGGAAATTGGGAACCTAATAAGACTCTGTTCCCATTAAGACAATTCCGTTCCTTACTTTCCGCTGAACTCGGGAAGCATTACGTATTAAGTGGCAGAACTTAACACCGCGTTTTATCTCGACTACTGAGCGATAAATCAACAAATTTAAACATTCAACAGGCAATGCTCCCAGAAGAGAATTCGGTAGTAGGGAACGAAGTGTTTTAACACTAGATACCCTCTGCCTACCCTGCTGCGTGCGACATACAACGTGAAGCTGTCTCCTAAAAGGGGAAAATAGTTTATTAATATAAAATTTCCTCGAGTGGGAATCGAACCCACAACCTGTGGCGTTATAATCATAACTATCATCTATATAAGAGCAAAAATATAAAATATTTTATTGGAATACCCACAACTCTAATACTATTGCAAGTTATAAGTCGTAGCCTTAGAACATACTACCCCCAGTACAGTATCCCACGATATACGCTTACATCTTTTGTACTAAGATATATCGCGTCGTTCTGTTACCTGCACGTTTTCTTTTATCAAATTGAAATATAATATTTTCTTTCGTTTCTTATTTTGTATGGTGTGGTGAGGTGGACTGTGAAACGATGGGTGTGGGTTCGATTTTTAATGGAGGAAAATTTTTTTTTAATATTTTCGAGCTAAGACTACGAAATGGCTTCAGAATTTAGTGAGAAGTGCCTCCCTTTGCCTATCGTGCTACGTGCGGGATACAGCGTGAAGCTGATAATAAATGTATGTCATTATTTTATAGCTAACACATTCTTCGAGTAAAGAAACTCAGTGTTTTACCTACGCGAAAAAATGATAAGTAACTCATTATTCCGACTGGGAATCAAACCCACACCTTGCTTTTACAGTTCACCGTCTCATCTCATGAATATGTTGCATTTAAACAAGTTACAAAATATTTTATGCATAGACATTAGGTTTTCGCTTCGAAGTCTAGTGAAATTTGAAATTTCATCCCGATGTAAAATACCAGCCGGCAGCCAATAGCAACGGCCAATTTGAATATAGAGCGCGTTCAGAATTCATAACAGACACACGACTTAAATGTTCTTTCAGTTTAGAATTTTTAAAGGATTTCCGGAAATTCTGGTGTGTCGTGGAAAATGCTGAGTTTTTTGGATTTATATAAGTATGTATTTATCTTATTGGCTTGAAATAGATACTTACCTTATTTACTCATTTTCTTACTTTTTCTCTAAAAAGAAAAGAAAGCTCTGGCGTTATCAGAGATATTATGTTTTGAAAAGCTTTGTCTTGTAACTAGAGCAAGGAAAAGAAAATAATTCATCCTCACAAGTGGGAATCGAACCTGTGTACCATATCACAATGGTCTTAATTTGAATACTATAATAAGTATGAGCGAATGAACAATGTTGAGGTCAGTCGTGGTGCAGGACTACAAGTGTACAGGGGAAGAAAATTCGGCGGAAGTCGGAAACGAAAGTACCTTATTAGGAACGAGTGACCTCACACTAGGTTCCCAGGTTCCCTCTGCCTACACTATTATGTGCGGGGTACAGCGTGAAGCCTACTTATAAGATGTGATATACATACATGAGTATGTATAAATAGCTAAAATACAGTAATTCACAGTAGGTAAACAATCCTTCTTCCCGTAACTTCACCCGAAAGCTTTCAAACAAAAATGCAATAAAACACTCATTTATCATACGTTTGTATATATACATACATACATATATTTCGTGAAAATTTAATCAAAGAAAAATGTTCAATACTTCCCAAAGCTTAAACGAAACTTATTTCTCACCTCTTTAAATAAAATCAAAGTATGGAAGTACGAACGCTGCAAGGTAAGTTTCTACTTCTTTATGAACTTCATAAAAATGGTTGGATTTTTCGCCTGGAGCGTTCCCCAGGGAAACTAGATCTCAGTGTGTTTAGTGTAAGGGTGAATTTACTATTATATTATTATTTTATTATATTATTTACTATTATATTCTGTAACGAGATTTAAGCTGTTAATATTCCTATATATAATATTTTGGTACTCCATAAATTTAGTTAAAAAAATAAGAAAATAATTTCTCTAACTGTCTGTACATTGAAGATATAGGACGATGTATAGGATAGTATATGGAAGAAATATTATTATGGGGCATTAACCAATGTCATAGAACTCAAAAAATCATTATTATATTATTTCTGTTTGTCTGTGTGTTTGCAAATACAATTTATGCATATTATAAGTGTATCGTGTATCATATCTTCTCACTTTTTATCTAGCTTCACGTTGTATCCCCTTTCAAAGCAGGGTAGGCACAAGTCTAGTGTTAAAACACTCCGTTCCCGTTTAGACACTTCTGTTCCCCACTTTCCGCCGAAGTCTAAAGGCATTGTGTGTAGAGTAGCGATATTCAAAGCCACGCTTGCCTAGTTACCAGAGATAGGAATCGAATCTACAACTTGTCACGTTTACAGGCTAAAGAAAATAAAAATCAACATCTATAACAGGTTCAGTTCCCATTTCCATACTCTAGATATGATTAATATAACCTATTACTTAGTTAAATGAAAGTAATAAACTAATTTCGTATATTCACATGTACGAGAGTAATCTGAGAATTTTTCCGACACTATTAAATATAAAATATGATATCGGAAGTACGTTAGTGTTGAAAACTGGGTGACATCGATGGATGGAAATTTTATTTAAAAATTTTAATTGCAAGGTGGTGGTAATGGGTTCGGTTTCGTGCTATGACAAAGTTTATTTAGTATGTACACATACATTATTATTTGTTAAATAAAACTGTTTCACGTTTTTCTCTTTCATTGGAACATGGAAGGGAAGGTAATGTTAAGATATTCCGTTCTCCAAGTTATCGCAAATTTTTCAAAAGCTTCAATGTTGATTGGTGGAACTGAACGCCGCGGTTTGTCTTGTTCTAGATCGGCGAAAAAAATATTTATTTAATTTCTTCGGTTAGGAACCGAATACGCAATATCTCGAAAATAGTATGTGGGGAACAGACTGTCTTATTATTAGGTTCCCTCTGCCTTCCTTGATATATGAGGGATACAGCGTGAAACTAAAATAAATATTATATAATAATTTATCGATATTTCAAGTAATGTACAACGACATCGAGTGGAGAGACATATCGACCGCGTGTCCGCGGTCGAGAGCCATGTATATGTTGGTGATACACTGAGTTACAAATCTTAACATAATATAGAAAAATACTATGTTACAATATCTACTTACGTTTTTCCGTGATAGTAGGGTAGGTAGAGGCAACCTAGTGCTAAGACATTAGGATCCCCACACGGCGCCTAATTTTGGAGATATTGCATGATGAGAGGGAAAGAGCTTCACACTGTATCCTGCACTTAGGTGGGTAAGCAGAGGCAACCTGGGAACCTAGTGTTAAGACATTTCGTTCCCTATCCAGATACTTCCATTCTATACTTTCAGATGAATTCTTGAGGTTTTAACGTTGCGCCGCTCGTCAAGTGAGCTCGAACCCACAATCAATAGCGTTTAGTCTGACGTCGTTTTACTGTGCAATTATGATATCAATATAAATTATAATAAATATTATTCGTTGCTGTTGAAATAATTTAATAAGTCCCTTTAAAACAAAAAAAAATATTTCTACATTATTTATCATTTCTTGTAATATAAACGAAATGTTGTGTTCTGTGACTCAACAATAAATGTATCGTATTCACTCGAAATTGTAGAACGTAGTGTAGTGTCAATACACTACCCTCTCTCTGTGACATACAGTGTGTATCTACAAAGAAAAGTTGTTAAATAAAATTCCTAATCGATTTTTAGTTCTCAGTGTGTCTAGATCAATAGCAAGCGCGATGCCTCGACCGAATAGCGAATATCTACACCGCGCCGATCTCACAACGACGTTGCTGATATTACTATGTTAGATATATTTATTATTTATATATAATTAGTATTAGCTTCATACTGAATCCCGTACATAGCAGGATAGGTAGAGGGAACCTTTTAACATTAGGTGTTGAGACTTCCATCCCCACGTTCTGCCTAGTTCTGTAGGCATCCCGTGTTGATTGGCGAAACTCAACGTCTTGCTTTGCCTCGTTACGGAATGTCTCCAGAATTTGGCGAAATATAGAGAATGGAACTATTTTAATGGGAACGGAGTGTCTTACTAGGTTCCCAGCTTCACTCTGCCTACCCCACAATATACGGGATAGTGCGTGAAGCTAAAAAACTTAACCATCTATTTTAATTCCTGAAGATGATAGCTATTCGAGTAAAAATATCAGCAGCCACCATATAAAATGGAAACGTAGAAGCGACGGTTGGAAAAATATTTTTCCATTTCAAATAAGTACACGGAAAAGCGCATATATTTGCCTTATCTGTTCGTTAAATATTAGGTAACAGTGAACTAGGATTTTTTTTATTAATGCACGGTGCTTTCGAACTGGGTTTTTTTGCCTAGTTTTTTTTTAATTCATTATTTTGATTGAAATTCGTATGGGAATTTTGTGAAACTTGTTTATGTTTATGTTTATGGATTTGTTGGTGTTTTTTCAGTTTCCCGCTGTATCCCGCTTTTAGCAGAGTAGATAGAGGGAAGTAAATATGCTATGTAATGTACCAGGGAAGTAAATGTTAAGACACTCATGGAATGAGAATGGAATGAACCCACAACCTGTCGCGTTTACAGGCACAACGCTTGTGCTCGTCCGATATGTCTACAATATAATCACGACATAATCACAATTAATCATTAATCAACCTTTCTGAGACCATCAATCTAACGTAACTACCCACCGTATACGTTATAAACCTCTAAAATACCTATCGACGGCCTTTTCCATTGGAACGTTCGATCTTAGTTCGAGAATGCGCAATACGGTCCAATCGTGTGGAACCGATCAGCCAATGACAGGACTGGGTTTCTTCTCGATACCATTATAACCAGATCAATATGATCTCCAATAGTGACACTTTCAACCTTATTTAGTGGGTATAAGGTAGTTTTTTGTGTAGCTAATAGGTCTTTTAAGTTGGTCTTTGGAAAGCAAAGGTTTGATACGCCATTGGTTAGGTAAATCACGTATACGTTTTTCTACACGTGAATTTATTGGTGGTTTTATTCTACGTTAGGTTTATAGTATACTAGAGATTGAATGCGGCTTCGCCCGCTTATACTTGTTGTTATATTAGACGCTTCGCCTGACTAATCCTATTATTGTATTATAACCAAATTTATAAAAAAACTTTTCATTAATTGTAGCCTATGTGTTCAATAGTTTTTGCGTGAAAATCGAATAAACGTCCATCTTCAGAAATTTTCACATTTATAATATTAGGTGGATAACATACCACTTGTTACAAATTTTTTTTGTACTTTCATGCTTAATGCATCCCCTAATCTCTAAGACATTGCGGATAGATTTTTTCTAATGTATTCATTAATAATTATATAGATTATACAATTTAAATTCATACTTACTCGTGTATGCATGGAAACTGGAAAAATGAGATTTCTTATCCCACTTCAAAATGCACCCAAACAAAGTTAGTAACGAAAACTAGTTCAATACAAAATTCTCACACTCTCCAAAAAAAACACACTTCTCTACTTTCCAAAATATACCTAAATCCTATTAAGCAAATACTTAGTACTTACCTATATTAAGTTAAAATATAACGTTTCATTTGAAAAAATAATCTGTTAAAAACCAGTACGCCGTAAATAAATTACTGCATGATATATGCAGTTAGATCGGATCCTCCCTCCCAACAGAGGGAACCCCCCCGGGTTCCCCCCCAGTCGACACTCTAAAAAGCAATCTTCTTAATGGAATTTCAATTTTAACGGCGAAGTTAACTAGAATCCAACTATATCGCGCACTAACTACGTAGTGGTTAAATTTTTGTGTGAGTTTGTATGTGAATTGATTTTGTACTACAAAAGTAGTGTCTGATTGTGAATGCGACGGTAGTGGGTTCGTTTCCTTATCGGGGGAATATTTTATTTTATATTGTTTATTCTTATATTAAAATAAATGTAGCATATTATATGTATTTTATCCCTTTTACGCTGCATTTCCTTGTAGTGAGAGCGAGGAAATAAATATAATAAATACTTAATTGCCCCGATTGGGATTCGAACTCACGCCCGTTGCGTTTGCAGTCGGATTTTTGTGCCCCTATAAAAATAATTAAATTACATTGAAAAAAAGTTTAAATTGCATTTTTAAATCTAAAGTTTTAATTCTTTACTAGAATACATATTTTCAAAGGTTACGGACCTGATGTTTTGAACAGAATTCATCTATCTGTTTTAACATAAATTTGAATTCTCACAGAGATTTTGTGACTTTAGTGAATTATTTAAGATTTGTACGTATTTTTAGTTGGGGCGTCTTTTATTTTCTTTTTAGCTTCAAGTTATATTCCGCATAAAGTAGAGTAGTCCATCTACTCCTCCAGGAAGCCTAGTGTTAAGTTATTCTGTTCTCCACTCACACAAGGGAAAGCATATAATTCATTCCTTCTAGTGGGAAGGGAACCCATATACGTCGCGTTTACGTTCAGATGCTGTGCCGTTGAGCCACGATGACCTCTATCTTTGCAGACCACTCAGCACCTTAAAGGGCAAGCAGATCTACTTAGAAATACATCACTTTCAATACTGAATAGAGAAATTCATAATTACGACGTATTGCACTTTTAGTATTAGCCTTTCGTCCATTTTGCAAGCATTTAACAAAGTGAATCTGGGAACGTAGTGTTAAGATAGTCCGTTCCCCAAGTTCCACCCAATTCTTTATACACTATATATAAATTAGTTTTATTACCAGAGTAAAAAACAAGGTAAAAATAATAAAATAATTAATTTGAATCCACAACCGTCGTGCCTATAGCCAAGCTGTAATTATTAAAATAGTTTAAAAAATAGGTATATCATAGAGATTAAACTAGTATGCAATATCGGAACGAAGGAGTTCACAAAAAAGAAAAAGTTAGAAGGCGACAGGGTGGGTGGAGGCAAGTGAAGGTGCTATAGACTTACTATACTATACTATATACTGTATTTATATGTAGGTATGTCGGTGCGAATGATAAGGTGCACGTTCGGGAATAAACTTAGATTTTATATTTATATGCTTACGTATTTTATATTAGTGATCTTTACCCGCGGCTTCGCCCGCTGAAATTTTTCCTATACTATAGGTATATTTTCACAAATTATATAAAGTCTTTACACGAATTGTAGCTTATGGTATTGAAATAAGCTATATTACTTGAGGCAAAGCGCGACGTTGAGTTCCGCCATCAACACTTAACACCTCCAGAATTCAGCGGAAATTGGGGAGCGGAAGTGTCTTAATGAGAACGTAGTATCTTAACACTAGGTTCCCAGATTTCTTCTAACTTTTCCTTGTCAAATATCCCCATTATTGTCTACATACAAACAAACATAGCGTATGTTTGTCTTATATAGCGTTGAACTAACTATATCAGTCGTAAACACAATGTTCGATTAATTTGTCCCAGCGACGTTCTCAAAATGCGAGTACGAATACGAATAGTTACAAATATAGCATATTGTAGCGTTTGCCGGCGCACGCCGTTAATTATGATCTGGCGGTATTTCAAATTATAATTATTGGTGTTGGTTATTTTTCATATTGGTATTGGTATTGGTTTCATAGTGTTAAAACACTCCGTTCTCCATTTTTCACTGAATTCTTGAGGCATTGCGTGCTGAGTGGATTGAACCCACAACTAGTTGGTTTTACAGTCTCTAAAAATATAACAATAACAATATATTATGTAAAAATATATAGACACTAATTTCATGCAGTTACAAAATAAATAGACTTTAAATTATTGCTAAATCTTACAAAATATTAATAGAAAATTGATAAAACGAAGTGATTTGACTCTAAAATATGTAAAATCATATATAAACTGTGTAAACTCCGTCCCAGCATCAGTCAGAAAGCATTCCAGCGACATTAAGCGCGCGTTCATTTTCATAGATTTATCGATGCTTACTAACATACGATTTGAGATTCTAAAACTTTTGTAATATTGACGACTTTTATTAATAACTATTTATTATTATTATTTTTAAGAAATAAATATATAGAACGAGTGTGGAACGAAGTGTATTAAACACTAGGTTCCTCCTTCTATCTCCTTCTACTTCCTCCATCTCTCACACACCCCTCGCTCTTACTTTATAAATATTTTTTGCTGGGTACTGTCCGAATTCGCCATTCAACACGCAATGCTTCCAGAATTCGATGAAAATTGTGGAGAACGAAAGTATCTGAACGGGACAGAGTGTTTAAGCACTACTTTCCCGTGCGTCATATAGTGTGAACCTAAAAAAACAGGAAAAAAATAAAATCTTAAAATCCATACCAGCTAAAAACCACTACTGACAACGATTGATTTAAATAAATAACCACCAAACCCAAACATAACAAACTTTGGAAACCATAGCGAAGTGCCAATTGGGAATGAAACGTATATTTCCACCGAGCACCTGCCGCCAACAAATCATACAACACTCTGCCGATGCATCATCGATAGCAGCGCTTTACCCTGGACTGGACTGGTCTGCTAATGTCGTACGGTGAAATATTAGTAAGACGTCAAAACTTATATATAGATTATGGACGTTAGTTATCGTTGATCATTATATGTGGTGGTTGCGGATTCGATTAACACTGGATTGGTTGCCACATATAGTAGAAAAGGCAGAGTAAACTTAGTGCTAAGTCACTCCGTTCTCATTGTGTTAATTCCATTTTCCACATTGTTCGCCGAATTCTGGAGACAATGTGTCTTTAGAGGCGAAACTCAACGCCGCGGGTTTGCCTTGGAACCAGAGAGAAGATATTAAAATGTTAATAGTCAATAACCCATTCTTCCAAGTGGGAATTGAAATTTTGCCCCTGGGCCACAATGGCAGCAAAGAAGATTTCTTAATATTCCTACGGAAGCATTTTTTTATTTTACGTCTTAAAATCCATTACTAATATTATATTATTAGTTTCAATCGCTATTCTTGATGATGACCAAAACTAAATACAATATGATAGTGACTTTGTGATATAGGTACTCATAAATGGGTCCAGGTTGAATAAATGGTCCAATTGTTAGCCTAGAAGTCCTAGATTCGATAAATTCAAAGCAATTGTTCATTTATTTTAAACTATAATACATATAATATTGATTTTAGTACTGTATCACTTCATTATAGTTTCCGCCCAATAGAGACATTAAATAATAGGTGGGTGTACTTAACACCGCTCTTTATCTTTGTCTTTGACCAGACTGAATGAACATCGATATTAATATCTTTAGACCAAACTAAAATTGTATTACACATCTGTTAACATCTAATTTATTTATTTCCAATATAATTATTAAATATTATGCACCATGCTCTAGGAACCACGTTGAAGTTAGCTTCAAGCTTTATCTGGTGTATAATATAGGCAGCGGGAACCTGAGGTTTAAGCAGCTGGGTATAGGTTTTTTCTCGCTTAGCACGACAAACAAAAGAAAAAGAATTTTCGAGATATTGTCTCTTAAGAAGTGGAACTCAACCACGCCTTATTAGAGCGGCAATATTGAAACTGCTTAAATATAACCATTACCCTGAGTGGGAATCAAATCCACAACTATCACGCCTATAGTCTCTAAGAGAGGTGAGTCACCAAGATCAGGAAGCCATTCATTTCGTAACATAGTTGATAGTTGATACATTCATTGATTTGTTTAAATTTAGTTTTATGGATATCTAATTTTGCACTAGGAAGGGTATTGGCCTGGATTCCTTGTCACTCAACGTTTCATATGTATCGGTGTCATATTGAATTATAATTTGACAGTGTCGTTATTTTAGCGCAGTGGAATGCCTGATAGTGCAGTCGATTGGTGCGGGTTCGATTTATACGCGATTAATTTAATGTATCGCTCATTTGTTGCAACAAAGACGTTTTTGTACTTTTTGGAAAACAGTTTCGTAAATAGTATTTCCCCATAAATAGTAATGCATAGCATAATGTTTTGCAAATTGGGCGAAAAATGGGAACCCGAGCGTGTTGATACTATATTAATTTTGCCTTCCCTAATAGATGAGGGATAAAGCGTGAATTTAAACAATAATAATTTTCATATGAACAAGAATAAATAAAAATTGAACTTACAACTATCAGTGTCTAAGCCCTAAGTCCCCAGGTTCCCTCTAACCACCTTGTTATATTCGGGATACAGCGTGAAACTAGAAAAAAAAAAACCCCCAGATTTCTAAAACCTCAACAATGATCACACTTCAATCTCAATACCTTGCATATCGAGGCGTGAACTATTAACAAAGGAGTTCCGGAGTACCGGCACCACAGTACTAGTAATGTCATTTTAATTCGAACAGAACTACAAGACCGTGACGTCATTACCTCTAAAGTATTCCGCTTGAAGAAAACATTTAACTCTTAACATAAGCATATAGGGTTCAAATCCATGCATTCTTTTCAAATGTTAACTCTCCTAAGACCTAAAGATGAATAAACATCAATATTATTCATCTATTATTTCAAAAGAATAAAGGTACCATTGTGGAGAAATGCTTACCTAAATGATTTTCTCCAGAGAAATTGGATTTTGCCATATGTTCAAGGTATCAAGGTTCAATTTGATATAAAGTTTTGTATTTTAATAGTAAAATATTTTTTGTAGATATAAATTGTCCGATTGTTTCCGAAGAGGTGACAATAAACGGTTAGCACTCATTTCAGGTAGCTTATGGTGAAACTGAAGTACGTAATGACTATTTAAATGATTTTTGATTTCTTTACATATAAATATGTTGGTATGTATGGAATATTGGAGCCGTAGTGCAGCGGCACAACGTGTGACTGTGACGATTGTATACACGTTCGACTCCAATGTCGGGAATGAATTATGTTTGTTTTTTCTCTTAGGTTATAAGACAAAGTGCGGCGGTGAGTTCCACCACTCAGTACACTTAAAAAATTGGCGAAACTTGCTTATGCGGAGTAACGCGTGAAGCTAATATAAATAAAAATATTTCTAATGGTTCTTTCGACTGGGAACTGACATCAAAATGAAATATTCAATAATTTCATATCCTCGCTCTGGTAACAAGGCAAAAAGCGGCTTGGAGTTCCGCCACTCAGCAGAACAAAAAAGAGTATCTTAACACTAGGTTCCCTCCGCCTACTCTACGGAATAAAGAGTGAAGCTAAAAACCTAAATAGTCACTAAAACTCGTTTCCACTACAAAATGCAATAGATATCAAAAAAGATAAAATGAAATCACTAAGTATATAAAATGGTAATTCCAAAGAACAATGCTAGGAAATGCTCGCGCTGGTGCCCACCGTTCGATCAGTCAGTCTATCGATGGCGATCTATTTTATCTATCTTTTGTAGCTAATTTTATCTATCTTTGTAACATTGTTTTTTATTATCTAAATCTTTACAGTCAATAATTATCACTCAGTCAGCTTGATAGCTAGATGTTCTGATATGGATGGTGGGTGTTTAAATATAATTTATTTAAAATTTACTTACATTTTCAGTACATAGTGCGGTGTTAAGTTTCGCCATCTAACATACTAATACACATACATATAAAAATACCTCCAGAATGCAGCAAAATTTGGGAAGAGGAAGTGACTTAATGACTTAACAGAGAATCTTAACGCAAGATTCCAAAATTCTTTCTGCCTACTCTGTTCAGGATAGTAAAACATTTTTTTTGTAGAAATTGGGGAACAGAATGTTTCCCACTGTTTATCCTGATTTATACGGGATAAAGAGTAGGTTTTTTTATTCTGAATAGATACTGTGATATCAATTTTAGTATGCATAGTAAACCCTATACCTACTATAAAAAGTAGAATATAAAATGTATAAAAATTAGAAATTAGAAAAAACGGACATTGAGACTGCCCGACTTTGAGACATTGCTTATTGACAGGTTAAACTCAACGCCGCGCTATGTCTTGCAGAGCAGGGGAATACAAAAATTAAATATTTTCATCATTTCCTCAATAAGAATGCAAAAAAAGAAGGAAAAGGAAAGAGAAAGAGGAATTTAGCAAGAAATGAAAGACAACACAGCACAAATATGTTAGGCCATTACGTCAAGGACTGCCGGCAGCTAGATTTATATAGAATAAACAGTAATTATTTAGAGACATCAACATTAAGGTGATCTTGATTCATTCACCACTTGAAATAAGTAGTGTTTGTCGTTTTAAACCGACTTCAAAAATAGAGGATATCAGCTGCACATACATATACCTATGTATATTATCGATAATCGAAATTAAAATATATTTTTTTGTTTTAGCATCATGCTGTATCCCGCATATAGTAGAGTATAAAGAAGGAACCTAGTGTTAAGACACTCTGCTTCCCATCTTCCGTTGAATTTTACCAGACCAGGTACCAGAGCGAAGAAATGACACTATTCATATATAATCCATTTCCTCAAGTATATATATATATAGACTCTTATTTATTTCATTTTACTAAGTAACCGACATCGGAGGTAAAACTTAGTATCACAACTATCAAAAACACCTAACATCAATAAACAGAATACTAAATCTACAATACAATTAACAACATTTTATTCCAGAAACACTACGCGATTAAGATAAACCCGCTATGTCTAAACACTGGGAAACTAATCATATTGGATTTTAAAAGTTGCGCCAATTTGAACTTTATTATAATAGAAATAGAGATTATAGAGCTTTTGTGTGAATGAAATAAGTAATATGTCGTACAGTTCGGACATGTTAATCGCGATACGACAAAGTGATGTGCGATAAGGCTAGTTACGTACTGTGCGACAAAGTTTTCAGTTTTCGGGTGAAGGTAGTGGGTTCGAATTGGAATGAGGGTTAGTATTGGACATATAGTTTTTGCAGCAAAATTGAAAAAAGAGACACTTTACCAATTTTTTTGTTAAACAAATGGAAAAAAATCTTCTCTTAATGCTGCTAATGGAATCAATATGCCTAACTTTAAAATGTTTGACGATATCTTTGATATCTGTCTGTCCGTCATTCCATAACGAAATAGTATTAAGCGTGAAAAAATAATTTATTCCCGCTGCGAGAGAATTTCGAATACTATTAAAATTAATTGCGAATACTATTAAATTGTTCCTTAGTATTCCTCTACACTCCCTAACCTACCTATATGAGAAATTCGTACTTTCTAACTTCAGTAGTTTTATTTGTATCTATAGACAGACAATCTAGGCTATCAAGATCCGCCGTCCATGCACACGTAACCTAACGCAGATCCTAATTAAATACAAGGATGATACTATCCCAGTGGAGCGCTGAATGATTTAGGGTTCCGCAAAAACTTGAAATTATTACCAGTTTCCTGGTAGGTGAGCGTCCACGTCGCACAATACGTTAGCAAGAGTTATGATTGACGTGCGCTGTCCTTTTGAAATATGTTGAAGTGGTTGGTTTTAGAGTATTTACCTTACTGTCTGTGCGTGTGATGATCGTGGGTTCGATTCTTGTCTGAGATAGATAGAAAATATGATTACCTCGCTTTAGGCTACGTCTATCGGTCCAGCTTTGTGGCAAAGAAGCATGAAGCTAAAGAAAGATTTTCTTGATTTTGAATAGGGAAAATGGAGAGTTTGTATAATTAAATTTACCTCTATATATTTTTTTATTTATGTGAATATAAAGTATGAATGAAAATCAAAATCAACTATGACCTACTGAATATAATAAACTCTTATTATTCCATACATTTATATGCATATATCTGTAAATCTATATATATAAAATCGAAAGGTCACTCACTCATCACGATATCTCAGAAACTACATGTGCTAGGAATTTGAAATTTTGCATAGGAGTTACTTATAGGACGTAGGTGCTCGCTAAGACGGGAATTTGCAATATTTGACTTCTAAGGGGATTTTTTTGGGGTTGAAAGTTTGTATGAAACTTCGTTACTACAAATGCTAGGAGTCTCAAATTTTGCACGGACGTCACTTATAGGACGTAAGTACTCATGGAGACAGAAATTAATAATAAAGTAGTTCACGCAGGCGAAGCCGCGTGCAGGCCGCTAGTTATAATATAAACGAGTTTATTAACACTGGCACAACGCCGAGACTGTTTATGGATTCGATCCCCTTTCGAGGAAAGGAAATATTTCATTTAATATTTTAATTTATTCCCACTCAACACTAAATGCCTCGAAAATTCGGTGGAAAGTGGAAAACTGAGGTTCCCTCTGCTCACGTTGTTATTTGCGGAATACATATATATCTCTAATACATATATATCTACGAGTATATATAAGTTATAATATAAATGAGTTCATTAACATTAAATGCGTAATAAGCAATCAAAATCATCGTTTACGCCACATCGAAACAAAAGCCGCGTCTCACGCGACTCGATGACGATCCTTTCTCACGAACTATAATACCTTCTGGTACCTACTTTATATTTGCTTAATGACTTGTTCGATGATGAAACTTGATTTTACCAAGTTATTTACCTTACCTAGTTCCAAGCTGTAGCAGATGCACCTGTAGCTCCTCTGGTGCTGCACGGGGTCGTGGGCGGCGGTGATCATCATCAGGTGACCCGAACGCTCGTTTGCCTTGTCCTTTTTCCATAAAAAAAAAAGATGCGGTAAGAGAAGTTGACCTGAGAGTAATGCATGAGGAGCTCTCGAAGGGTATGTATGAAGAGGTTTATGATAGTGGACGAGGTGAAAGAGGTAAACAGATATCGTTTGGTGCTCCATTCTCTCTGGCTACCTCGCCAGGGATAGCGTAAAACTAAGTTAAGTTTTACGCTGTACCACGTATATACCAGGATAGGCATAGTATTAAATTCTCCAAGGAACATTCAGTTATTGAGACATTCCGTGTAAGGTAGGGGACGTTTATAGAAAAAAATAACTCATCTCCTCGAGTGAGAATCGAACTCACAGCCGTCATGTTTACAGTTGAACTGTTTAATCTTGGTATTTATTGTCGTTTTGAGTATTTTTGTTAATATTTTTAAATTTCTTCAATCATTAACAACTAAACTAGTAAATCTAAACAAAACTGTTTTAATTTGTTATTATATCTGTGAAATTCAGTTATGTAGTGATTTTGGTAATATCGTTAAATTTCTCCATTCAGCATTTCTTGTGGCTAAATGGATGAAAAACGGTAAACATAGTGACTAGTCACTAATTTCTCTTCGTCTTTCCTATAAAATGTGTGAAATAAGTGACGAAATAAAGTACCTTTTATATTATTCTGCGTGAACTCCCTTCCTAGGCTTAAACAATACACAAGTTAAGGAAAAGATTTTATCAATTTACTTGTAGCGCGTAATTGATGCTATATAGCTGCTTATTAACTCTTTTTTCCGGAATCTTCTATAAGAATAGGTAGTTGCAGGTTCTTTCCCTGCAGAGGGAAACTATGTGTTCTGCTTTCCTCCCAAATTGAAGTCACCCCATACCAAAACGGGGAAATTGTACATAATACATAACAAACACATCCTAATGATGAGACCAATTTAATCTAAAAAAATTGAGACCAGAGTGCCCGTACACTAAATCCTCTACACCCACAACAAAAAAACACAAAAAAAAAACATTTTTACTTACGTAACCTCCTTATCTAACTTACATCACCACAGATCACCTATTCCATATGACAATAGCAACTAAAATTGCATTAATGATATAATAACACAATTATGTTGTTTCGAAGTATCGTAAGATCAGAGCATTGAATGCTTATCTACGATCTGTCCCGTTGATATCACACTTGGTTGGTTTTGTGGCATAGATGGAGGGTGTGGTAGATGTGGTGGCGGTTACTGGTTTAGTGCCAGTATGGGGCATTTTTAGGGCTAATGTTCAGATTTTAGGGTCAGTGTTTTGAGGGTATTCTTCATCGTCATCAGCCTCAGATCGATCTGCAGCCAATTGAAAATCGAACTCACAACCGTCGCGTTTACACTGAGACATTGTACCACCGTGATAGTCTCAACACTCACCTACCCTAACATGCGGGAAAAGCCGTAAAATTCCTTTTCTAACACGCTTAAACCCTCTATTCTTATATAAACTACGAAATATTTTATTCTATGTCGACAATAATGGTAAGTAATTTCATATATGCCTTTTGTTTGTCACGATTCGACCGATGTTTAATTGTATCTTGCAAGTGCGTACAGTTATTTTTATAGTGCCATTACGTTCACGCCATCTTGGATTGTACACGTAATTGATGCTTATATAAATTGTATTTGAGGCTAGTGGTGGTGCTGGGGTTGTAGGTTTGACTCCCAGTCGGGGGAATGAAATGTTTAATATTGTTATTTCCTCGCTCTCCTATTTGGATTCAGAAGTGAGGGACGGATGTGTCTTAATGAACCGTTCAAGATTGGAGTGTTTTAACACTAGGTTCTCAGGTTCTCTCTGTTTAACCTGCTTTGTGCGGGATACAGCGTACAGTGAATAAAATATATTGTGTTATTTTTTATGCATAGCGGGGTAGGTTTTCTATTCTATTATCTGATCATACAAAATGAGCCTGTCGAGGCGCAGCAATGTCTGTGAATTCGATGTTTGTGAGTTTATTCCCACTCAGGGAAACGAGTAACTTTTAATTCCTTGCTCTGGAAACAAAACAATGCGCTGTGTTGAGTTTCGCCGCTAAATACGCAATGTTATAATGTTTTTTGTTTCTCTGTTCTGGTAACAGCAACACGGTTTTAGCTTTACGCATAGAAAAAAAGAACAAAGTTAAAACTACCTAGTGTTAAGACACTCCGTTCTCCACTTTCTGCTACATTGTCAAGACATTTCTTGTTGAGCGCACACAAGTGAACTCATGTCCGTGTTTTGCTACGTGTCCAGATTAAAAAAAAAAATAATTACTTCTAACTAGGAAATAGGAATCGAACCCACAAACATCTTATACTATTAAGCATATCAGCACCGTACCATCATATCATTCTTTCCATATAATCCACACCAACTCATCCATGTAATATAATGCCTGTTTCTAAACTACCGGCAAAATTAAAACAAAAGTTTTTGCACTCTCCTATAATAATAATCAAACACTTCAAAGCACCGCCACAAATTACACTTAATATTCTCCACTTCATTGTGTCCAATTAGGGTTTTTTTTATAAAAAAAATAAAAATAAAAAAAAACCTATCACGCTCGGTTGATCAACTAAATGATGATCATTCGTAATCAATCATGCCATCACTAACACTGCTGTGTAATAACGCGTGACACCGCGGGATTGTGTTAGTGTTGTAACTATGTGAATCGATTTGTAACAATGGCGCCTGTGCTATGGTTTATATGGAAATTTGTTTGTCAAAAATAATATTGAATGTGTGGATAATTTGTTTTTTTTTACTTGTATCCCGCATAAATCAGGGTAGGCAGAGGGAATCTGGGAACCTACCTTTCTTCAGGTGGCGCCGAATTTGTATATAACAACATTTGAATCTACGCTTATAGAGTACACACAGTGGGACAATGTCGAAGTAAAGCAGTTAATAACCAACATATTATATTTTTAAATATACAGAAATTAAAAAACAAAGTGTTTCTTTACAACAGAGAGTACTATAAACCCGAAGAAAAATGAAAAACAAACATATAATAATTTTATTTTGTTTAAAATTATATCACTACATGCGCAAGCGCAACTATAACTCTGGTAACCATACATAAATAATTCAAATTCAAGTTCAAAATATTCTTTATTCAAATAGACTTATAACAAGCACTTTTGAATCGTCGAATGAAAATATGAACAAAAAGCTACCACCGGTTCGGAAGGCAGTTCTGCTGAGAAGAGCCGGCAAGAAACTCAACAGTTGCTCTTTTCAAAATCGATGGTACAATCTATTACATTAGCTAATTAATTTAATTAATTAATATAATTAATTAATATTACAAAACAAAATTTAATTAATTAATATTACATTCAATAGACATTCATTCCATGCATGTTTGTCCTCTAAATAGAAAAACTAAGTGACTAAACTCTACATTTAAGATATATTATTTAATATTAGTGTCAAAAATCTCATAAAAGTATGACTAAGTATAATATTACATGCGAATATATCGACATATATAGATATATATGTAGAGGTAATGGGGCGACACGCGCGGTTGCTTCGCAATGCCGACTGTCGCCATTCAAACACTGCTTCCTTCCACTTCTTTAGATACCATCGGAAATATTTGAAAATATACTTAAAGTAATTGCCTTCTGGTGTTTTTTCTTAGCTATATTAGCTATAAATTTGGGAAACTAGATGGAAGTGTTGAGTTGTGGCAACTTTGAAAATTGATGTTCATGTAAGTTCTAAATAAATGAGAAAATGCCTTGATAATTGTTTTTTTTTTGTTTGAAATGTAATCATTAATTAAGGACTAAATCTTGGGTATATGGCACTGCGTCAAGAATTCGCCGGAAAGTGTAAATAATACTAGGTTCTCTCTGCTTACCCTGGTATGTGTCAAAGTAAAATTAGTACATACTATTATAGTATAAAAAAATCCTCAAATAAATTTACTATCCGTTCATTATTAAAACCAAGTAAAGCAAGTCTTCCATTAAGGATGTTCTCGGTTGGATGGTCACGGATACAACAATAGGTAGGTACACCTTACAGGGTCACTGGCGCGTCCTCACTTATCATCGAATGTGAGAAATGAATCACTTCTACAGTGTTTAGATTTTACAGGAGTTCATTTTGTGAAATTGTAATTTAAAATGTCTTAAAGGTTTATATTTGGTAGTAAATGCATAATTTGAAATTTGGAATAGTTATCTTATTTATTGAAGATATATAAATTTGGATGAATTTGAAGTATGTAAAACTATTTATAGTAAGTTAAACAATGTTTTTTTTTTGAGACGCTGTCGTGGTGCTACAAGATAAACCTGATAGTTGTGGGGGTCTATCCTCACTCCGGAGAATAATTATAATTACATTCTTATAACATTCTCTCATTCTGGTAAACAAAACGCGGCGTTAAGCTCCGCCACTCAACATACATTGAACCGAAAGATAGACGGAGATAGAGAAATTTGTCATAACACTGGGTTCTCTCAACCCGCCCGCCGGGAATCAGAAAAAAAGCGTGAAAATAGTTTTCTCTATCACAACTAATAGAAAGAATTCATTTCAACAAACAAGTGACTTACTAAGCAAAGTCATCGTAACTATAAAAATATTTGCAAGACCATTATACATAATACTAAGAATTGTGACACAATATTATCAGGAAAAGAAACCTAAACATCGAAGACAGACTCACGCCTTATCTTATATCTTAACATTAAAACGACCAAATGCTTACATAAAATCTGGTAATACCAAAATCTCATACATTCTGATTCTTATTTTCAGTAATTATATATATTTCAGAAAAGTGGGACTTTTATCTCTGGAATTGTTAGTAACGTAAAAGATCCAAAATAATAAAAAAAAAACATTTAAATTTTGGTCTAAAAGTATGGCAATGCTGCTGAAAACCCATTTTCCCACTCGGGAGAATAAACTTTTTCTCTGCCTCGAAAATTGAGAGGAATATAAGGGAAGGAGTATCTTAACACCAGCTTTTTCTATCCTGCTATAATCGGGATACTGCTGCTATAGCGTGAACGTAAAAAAATGCCACCTAAAAGTTATTAACTGCCAACATTAGCTCCACATAATATATGCTACTAGAATATGCTTCCAAGTTCCCACGACCAATGGGCCAATTACTTGGTTATTACCAACTCTATCACCAATCTGATGGTATCTTTACATGTATAGTAATGATTAATGGGCCAGGTCCTGGCCAAGTCAGGTTTGTGACAAGTTTTTAGAATTACCTATAAAAATGTTTGTAATGGCTATTTTAAATGGTTTTAATTTATGTTGTTAGTTGTAAATATGCTCTATGTAGAGAAATTATTGAGTTTATCTAGTTTTAGTGTGAAATAAATGATTATGGCTATCATTTAGTTTTAAATGGTGAAAGAGAGGATGTCGTGGCGCAAGGGCAAGCGTGCGACTGTAAATGTAATGGTTGTGAGTTCGATTACCGGTCGAGTTAATGTTTTAATTTTCTCACTCTTTTAACGAGGAAAAGCGCGAAGTTGAGTTTTGCCACACGACTGTTAAAGGTTCGATTGCCACTCTTTTAACGAGGAAAAGCGCGAAGTTGAATTCCGCCATTAAACACATAGGTAATGCCTCCATAATTCAGTGAAGATTGGGAAATGGAGTGCAAGCAACACTAGGTTATCAGGATTCTTTTGCATATCCTGCTCTATATCAACATCAACTAATAAAAGTAATTTATATAATAAACGTACGAACAATACCTAAATATAATCATCTAAAACTAAGAGTTTTTAAAGCATTCTCGTCTCTACATCATTCAATTAAGGATTCTACAACAAAGGCCCAGTATTTGGCTGTGACTCATAGATTTAGTTCAAATAGTATAAAATTGTCAGTTAGGTTGAATTGACGCCAATTTGCATTATAGAGTTGTTCACACACCGTAGCGCGTGTACTTACTAAACTGACACAACTGACCGAATTCCCCGATTAAATGACTAGTTCCTTTAGATGCAAACACTGTCAGTTTAATAGGTAATGTGATACTTCCTATTTATTATGTGACTCACAGCATCTTGTATTTTGTTTCTTTTTACCTTTCAAATTGTAGAGCTAATTTTGATGAACATATATATTTTTATTTATATCTTTAAGCGTAAACGTGTCATACGGGAAAATGAATTATTTACATTACCCCCCCCCCCCCCCCCCCCCCTCCAGCAAAAAAAAAAAAAAATTGTGGAAACAGGGTTTTTAAAGTTAAAAAAAAACAAACTAGTTCCTAAGTATATTTTCAAGGACATAAATACATACATAAATCATAATAATACATTACTAAGTGTAATATGAAACACGTCTCGAGGCAAATTGCTTTAATTTGATGAACTCTATCGTTTCCCAGGTTGTTAGTATCAATTGCTGGATTAAAAATGATCTAGAGTCAACGAAGAAGTGCCGTCGTGGTGGTAAATGTGAGGGTTGTGGGTTCGATTCTCATATGGGAGAATAAATAATTTACATTAGCCCGTTGTAGTGGCAAAGACAAAGAGTGGCATTGAGTCCTGCTACTCACCACATAATATATCAAAAAATATATAAAAGTGGAGAGTAAAGTGTCTTAATACTAGGTACCCTCTAAATGAAAAAGCTAAATGTAAAGGCATATATATTACTCCAGTATAAATTTATGACTAAATATCTCTGTAGAAATTATAGATTTTAATAATCTTGAGTTCAGTCACTTGAGGTAGAGAGTATACTAGTATACGCCACAGGTTATGGGTTCGATTTTCATTCGAGAAAATGAAATATTAAATATCTTCATGGTTACGAGGAAAAGCGAGGCTTTGAGTTCCACCAATTCGGCGGAAAGTGAACCTGCGAAAAATGGATCTGCTTACCCTGCTATGTGCGGGATTCGGCGTGAAGCTAAAAAAATATATAATAATCTAGTTAACCTTAGATATACCTTCCCTCTTACCTATAATAAAGAAAATAATAGTTTTTCACTCATTAATTTTTATTCTCACCTCGTAAGCAAAGTCAGGATTGATTGCAGTGTTAATTGTAATTGATCCATTCTTTTATATATGCTTCGTTAACTTTTCATATAAAGATATGTAGAACTGATAAATATTACATTTAGGTTTATAAAGATTCTCGTTTTATACCATGTAAAAACTTATGAAATAGATATTTGTATCTAAAAGCCTATTTTTAGCTTCACGCTGTATCTTATACTAGCAGGGTAAGTAGAGGGTACCTCCGGACCTAGTGTTAAGACACTTTCGTTTTCTTCTTTTCACCGAAATCTGGTAACATTGCGTGATGAGTGGCGAATCAAATTTAAAATAAATATTCTCTAAAGTTAATTAAATTTAAATCCTTAATTATAATATTTCTAGACATAAAAATTAAACACGGTAACGACGGCGAAAAGAATAGAAAAGCATAGAATATCTTGGTACAAGTCACTCCATTTTCTACTTTATAATCATTTAATAGTGTTATATTAAAATACTTAAGCAACAGATTCCAACATTTCCACTTCGTCGCATCATTCCTAGAATACACCATACCGTAGCCGGAGACGAACCTACGACCACCTTCAGGCAACTCTGTCAACTAAACACCGATGGCGATAATTCTCATGCATTCTATAGTTCAATCAGAGGTTTAGAACATGTAAGAAATTAAATATATTAACCAAATTACTATAACACTACGTAAAACAATCGTTCGAGGACATGACGCTTTTATTAAGTAGTCAAAATTTGGGATATCAAAAATGGAAATTGAATACTTAAAGAGGACATCAACATCGCCTATAGATTATCTATACTAATACTGTATATAGAAAACATCTCAGTTTTGTATGTTTGTTTGTAATATGTTTTTAGAGGGAACCTGGGAAACTTGTGTTAAGATACTCTGCTCCTATTATGAGGTTTCTGTTTTCCACTTTCCGCCGAATTCTAGAGGAAATTGTTTGTAATTTATTATTATTTTAATTTGTAATATACTAACTCAAAAATTAAATTACCGATTTGAATTTTTATTGTAACAAAAAATTACCTATAGAGGCAGCTGTAGTACTGTGGTTGTACTGCAGCATTTTCTCTGATTCTCCGTTCCCCTCTCTCCGCCAAATAGCCTCATCAAAGGTAAGTTAATATAATAAATCTATATGAAATCTACATTTATTATATATCTATAATAACCCAAGTAAAGTTGGAATACATGTCCAGTGCTATATAAAACAAAAATAATATATAAAATCGTCGTAAACTACAGCGATCGGTAACGCGGTCGTGATAGAAATACAAAATTTGAGTAAAAATTGAAAACATTGTACGAACAGAATTTTTAAATAATCAAAGGTCCACGCTCCAGCGGACGGTAAGGGAACACGGGAGTAATACATACGGTTTTAGAGATATTTTAATATTTTTTTTTATGCAAGCCTTGTGTGAGTTTTTTCTTGTTCAAGGAGGAGAGCTTAGCTTAGTTATCGTGGGTACAATTCTCAGTCGGGGGAATAGATTAATTATTTCTTTGGTTTAGTTAGAAAATTAGGCGATGAGGGAGGTTTTTTATATACTCCTTTAAAGGTGATCCCACCTGAGGCAAAATTAAAAAAAATATATGATTCCTCATAAGGTAAAAGCTTATACTTAAACTTGTAGTATTACTTTGTTGTCCATCTGTGCACCTGTCAAGACCATTTATCTGGAGTTTATGTGGAGGTATTAAACTATTATATGTTTATGCTTATAGTGCCTTGAAGTACAGAAAAATATCAAGCTTCTAAATCAACACCATCAAAAAATATGAGATGCATCGATTTTGCTGCGTTTTGTATAAAATCCAACCACTTAATCGAAACTTACAAAGTCTTTTCCGTGGACCTACAGTTATAAAATTTAACACGTAAACCTAAATGGACCACTAGCATTTAACCGTTCTTTTTTTCTTTTTAAAAACCAATCCAAATAAAAAAAACATACTATGAATCCTTCACATACGTGTGTACTCCCCATATTATAGAACCTACATCGGCCTCTGTCAATCAGCTGCACAATTATCGACGCCCGGCGGACCGTGGCCAACCACTAACCATTTAATTTCAATAGAAATACTGACGGCTACTGTCTCACGAAATGTATGTGGTTTTTTACTATTTTTGTGTAAATTTGCAATTTTAAAGAGATCTTAAATGAAATTTAAGTTAATTTAGATTCCTATTTTTTATTCATTAATATAATAAAACTCAGCAGATTGTTTGGTCAAACGTACTAATCTCAATAACTATTGGTTGGAATTGAAGAAATATTTTTTTCTGTACATTTGACCACGGAAAGAAGCTACAGAAAAAAGCTAAGTTTGAGATATAACGTTTTTGATTGTAGAACTTGAAGCTGCGCTTTGCAAAAGCAAAGAAAGAATTAAAATATAAAAGATAGATTTTTTTCCTCTAAAATGCCATTTCTATACAATTGTATAGTCTACATCCAGTACAGTTTCGGTTCACGTCCTCATATTCTGGCTTTGTGCCGTGATTACGGGGTTAGTGACGAATTGATTGATGTTTTACGTTGAATGGATAGGATGTGTCGTTTCGGTTATTATTTCTATCTTTGATGTGTTTTCAAATTTCATACAAATATAACTGTTTCATAAATTATATATATGTACACGTATCGGCTGCTACTATATTTTATTTTTAATTTTTCATTGTTTTTCTTTTTTTGGTTTCCGTTGTAACTTCGAGAAATTCTTCATAATATTTCATGCCCAATTTCAACTTCCTAAGTCCTGTAGTAGTTTTCGAGTCTGTTAGTCAAGCAAAAACAGTAGAGCTTTATTATATTTTTAGTTTTTGCTGTATTTCACCTATATATTATAGAATAAGAAGGAGACTGGTGTTCCAAAGTTCCTGCAAGGTGATTCTTTCAAGGTTTCTGTGTGACCTTCTTCCAGTAGCATCGACATTGAGTTTTCGAAAGCAAACTGTGACAGGCTGGCAGGGACAGCTGCTGTCAATTAAAACATTGCAGATTTTTTGCTCTTATTAAAGCAACTAGTACATATTAAGAATTCTTAATTTTTAGATGGTTTTAATTTCGTCCTTTGAACGAATTGATATTTAAGACAGGTTTAGGACAGGATTGATATTTGTCCCCAAACCCACGACCCACGAATCCACGACCCAATGTTTCATCAGCACAACCTTAAAAAAATATAATCATTAAATATTGAAAAGTAAAATTTCACAATCTACCTACCAACGTAAAAACGTGACGCGATGACGCAACAATAGACAGACAGACAGAAGGTTTGACAATGGCTTATATTATTATAATAGTTCCGTAATACATACATTACTTTGTATTTGTACTTACGTTTGTACGTACGTACTTTGCGACATACTACTGTGTTACTCTCGATTGTTATTTTGATTTTGATTGCGTTTGTGTTTATATAAGATGCTTGTGGAAGTTGAGTTTATTAGCGAATTTTTAATTTTTTTTTAATTTTTCCAGTAGATAAATGTAAAACCAATTGATGAAATTAATAATTAATACATTTTTTCTTTTTCATTTGATGAAAATATCTAAAGTAATGTCTAATTCGCCCAATTTCATATCAAAATAAACTTAAAAAAAACGAACTCCATCAAGAAATTCCTCCAAGAACAATTTCAACGATTGAACCCAATACCACAACCAATATAGCTGTTTAGATAACTATCTACCCTCTTGTAGATTACATATAGAGATTCGGGAGAGGCGATGCGTGAAGGCGGTCATTAAGTTCTTTATGTATGTAGCGACATCTGTTTGTGTTTATTGGAGTTAGTGCTTGTGTTTTTTTTGTAGTTTTAGTATCCATAGCAGGGTAGGCTAAGGGAACCTGATAATCTAGTTTTAATTCAAAATCAAATTCAAAATATTCTTTATTCAAATAGGCAATTATTATAAGCACTTTTGAATCGTCGAATGAACATATGAACAAAAAGCTACCACCGGTTCGGAAGGCAGTTCTGCTGAGAAGAGCCGGCAGAAACTCAACAGTTGCTTTTTTCAAAATCAATGGTACAATCTATTACATTAGCTGGCAGCTATCCTGCATTACATTTAATAGACATTAATTCCATACATGCTTATCCTCTAAATACTCTTGAACAGTGTAATAAGCTTTACTTGTTAGAATTTTTTTTTTTACATAATGCACTCCGTTCCCATTACATAACATAATGCACTCCGTTCCCGTTACTTACGTTCCCCACTTTCTGTTGAATTATGGGTGAGTGACGGCAACGCCGCACTTTGCTTCGAACTTCTGTAAGAAGTAAAACTTGAAAAATATCATTTCCTCGACTGGGAATGGAATCCACAAACTATCATATTTACAGTCATATCTTTACCTCCTTGCTCCACGACTGGCCTCAGTGACTGATTAAACAATCCTGTAGGTATAATCACTCTACATTACATTTAGAGATATGTCTCAATTTTCCTACAATGTCAAATAATGATTGATAATAAATGCCTACCCATGCATAATTTAAGATAATTTTCTGTTACGCAGTTCTATTATAACGAATGTGAAGCAATTCTGTATGGACTCATTCATACATGTACATATACATAACTGTATTGTTTTTTTTTGCTTAACGATATATACCGCATATAGCATTGTAGGCAAAGGGAACCTGGGAACCTAGTGTAAAGATACTTCTTTCCCATTAAGACACTTCAGTTGAACACTTTTCATCGAATTCTCGAGGCATGCGTGAGATTCCACCGCAATGCCTCCAGAATTATTCTTTTTCAATCTTCATTAGAACGGAGCGAGTTAACACTAGGTTCCTATGTTCTTTCTTGCTACACTGCTGTGAACGCGAGGAAGTATTGAATCAATTATATATTTAGATTCAATATTATTAGAAGTAATTAAGTATGAAAAAGTAAAACAATGCATAGCAACATACAGAAAGAACACTAGGTTCCAAGATATTCCGTTCTAGTATGAACTCAACGCTGCACTTTGTCTCTTTCTTCTCAGCGAAGAAATAAAAACAAATCATTCCCTTGACTGAGATTGAACCCACAATCGTCGCTTTTACAGTTTATTCTTTATATACAAAATATTATTTCTCTCCTCTTCTCTTTTTTTTTTCTAAATGAGCAAAGAAATGAATTACACAAACATTGGTTTATATTATTTAATTTTCAAAGTATGAGTTCAGAGAAGCGAATCTATCTCCAAGTTAATCGTCGCCTGCAATGATAGACCTACTGTAATTACTTCTATTCGTCGGTATTTACTTAGACTTAAAGTTATTCTAGATCTGAATATTGCTTTTTTTTATTAGAAAATACTTAAAAATTTGAAGGTTCGATTCCAACTTGAGGCAATAAAATAATTAATATTTTCATTTCTTCGCTCTGGTGTCGATGTAATGAGCGTTCGGACACTTAAAAGGCAATGCCTTCAGAATTTGTTGAAATGTGAAAAGCAGAGTGTTTTAACACTAGGCTCCTTCTACCCCGCTACATGCGGAATACAGCGTGAAGCTGAAATTAATAAATACAAGTCCTATCTAGTTTTTAGTATAAAAGAACTATTTTATTACGGTAATCGTAATTTTTTCGTAATTGAAGCACCCTGTGATGGCGTCGTGATTGCGTACAGTGCAAGTGCTTGCTAAACCGCGGCTTGAGTTGGATTACCCACGAACTTTATACAAGTATTTTAATTGTTGCTTTTTTTTTAGTTTCACGCTGTATCCCGTACATAACGGGATAGGCAGAAGGGACCTGGAAATCTAGTGTTAAGACACTCTTCTCATCTCCACTATTCGCGGAATTCTGGAGTAATTTCGTGTTCAGTGGTTAATCTTATCGCCGAGCTTTGCTTTGATACCAGTTCGAAGAACGGAAAATATTAAATACTAGCGGCCCGCTCGCGGCTTCACCCGCGTGAACTATGTTATTATTAATTTCTGTCTCCATGACTACGTCCTAGTGACGTCTATGCAAAATTTGAGACTCCTAGCATTTGTAGTAACGAAGTTTCATACAAACTTTCGACCCCAAAAACAACCCCTTAGAAATCGAATATTGCAAATTCCCGTCTTAGTGAGCACCTACGTCCTATAAATAACTCCTATGCAAAATTTGAGATTCCTAGGACATGTAGTTTCTGAGATTTTGTGATGAGTGAGTGACCTTTCGATTTTATATATATAGATTAGCTTCTATAATCGATATATTAACTGACTTAATTTTTTCTATATCTTTCATGTACATAATCGATTTTTCTATCCTTTTATTACAATTATGTAAAAAGAGATTTCATTTTCGCGAGTGATCCGAACCCTTACCCTATAGCGTTAACAGTCTTTGCTACTACTGTGACACTAGGTGAAGCTAAAAAAATATATAATAATATTCAGAAAACCCGCGACATTCGTTCTCGTATACCAACTACGATTTAATCTTTGAAAATTATTATTTTTAATAAGCGCAAAGGTTCCAAGAAGCAGTAGGCTGAGATACTATATTTTTTAAAGTGAATTAATGTTTTTGTCCATACATTTCGCACTTGTATGGTGTGGAGCATTATTTTAAAGTGAACAGGTGTTAAATTTAAACATGTAATTTTTATGTATGAAAGTGAGATGACGAGATGAGGCGAGGATTCCGTATAAGTGCAAGTTAAATATTATATATCTATATGTAGATATATATTGGAGGTAGAGTAGATTCATGATGTATAGCATACAACAGAGTAGGCAGAGGGAACCTAGTTTTAAGACACTCCGTCTCCATTTACCGCTTTCCGCAAATTGGAGAAAGTTACGCTACAAAGAACGTGGTTATGCTTCTTGGGCTCAACGAGAGAATGAGTGATAATAATAAAAATATTAATAGAAATAGTAAAAAGATTTATGATATAACAGTGAGTTATAAGAGAGACAGGAGAAAAATCATGTAATAGGCGTTCTTGGAAAAAAATATCTACATATTTCATTAAAAAAACTTGACTATTAATAAGGAACCCTAAAACTAGGTAGCGTTCTGACCGGTGGGCAAAAGTTTTATAGTTATAGTAATACCGTGGCGTGTATCGCGTTATCTCCATTCGGCATCTCGAAAGCGGACGATACGTGTCGATCTTAGCACATGTTTGTGTGTTTGTAATGTTATGAAGAAAATTGTGTATTTTAATATATATTATAACGCACTGTTTCCTGGATATAGTAGGGTAGGCTGAGGGGAACCTAGTGTTAAAACACTACGTTCCCATTAAGGCAATTCCGTTCAATTAAAACATGTTATAGTTATTTTTAAATACGATGACAATTATTAAAATTTCCCTGGTCTTATAAAAGAAGGGGGTTGAGTTCAATGGCCGCTCTCGTTAACAAAGTGCGGCGTTAAGTTTCGCTAATGAACACACAATACCTAGAAACTTCGGTAGAAATTCCCGTACTTCTCAAGTCTTTTTTAATAATATTCTCTACACGAGTCTACCTTACTCACAAATGTTCTAAGAAGCCGACTCCAGCTTTATATTCATAATTTAGTTTTATGTAATACAAATATGTTCGTGATATATGGAAACGAGCTGTCGACATTTCATTTGTTCGTCGGTCTGTTTGTGTGTTCATAAATATTATATTTATGTATGTAATTTTTGCATTTATGGTTGTGACATTTTAAAAGTATGTGTATATATAGAGATACGGTGACTTTTCTTGACAATAATCAAAATTCTTTAGCAATGTAGACAGAGGGAACTTAGTGCTATGACACTCCGTTCGTAATTTTTCTTCGAGTTTGAGAAACATTGTGTGTTGAGTGGCGCCCCTACATGTCATGAGGGGTGTGGGTTGCGGAGTGTATGAACGACAACATTACATAAACTAACAAATTTTTCAATTTTCAATTTTTGAAACATTATGTGCTGAGTGACCGAAATCAATGCAGCTCGTTAGCTTGTTACCAGAGTGAGAAAATGAAAATACACTTGCCCAAATGATAATCGAACCCACAACCCTTATGTTTACATTCAGACATTTGTCATGATATTAAACATATTTAAATATAAATATTTCGCCATCTGAGTGGTCTTCAAAAGCGTCATATTAGCGTACACCACCACCAGGTCTTATAATTAATTTGTTAGCATCTCGGAATTTATGTTTTATATGTTTTTGTTTGTCATCAAGATTCCTTATAGAAGTAATAACAACAAATCTAGCTATTAATATACGTGCTAATATTTATTTTATTCGTATAATATTTCAAATATTCTAAATAAGGATTGCAAAAACTATGGAGGAGATTGCAAGGGTAATTTGGTTTTAAAAAATCATTAATTAATTATTTACAAGAGATTAAAAAAAAGAGTTAAAGAGCCAAGAGTGTTTGATAGAAGAGATAGGGGGAGTCGGTTGTCCTTTGAGAACTTCTATCTATAACACCTGAGGTAGGTCATATAAAAACATAATGGTCTGGCTAGCCCACAAAATCTAAAGATCAGGATCAGGTCAGATTCTTGTCAATCAAGTAAAAATTACGTGGTTTTCTCAATATTTCGTTTCCCTTCGGACTCCGTTGTAAGATCAGTTTATTTTTTTTTTATTTCACGCTCTATCCCGTATATAGCAGGGTAGGCAATGGGAACCGACTGTCTAGACACTCCGTTCCCCAAGTCCCGCCCATTTTTAAGACATTGTGTGTGGAGTGGAAGAAATCATATTTTTACCAAAATATTACCCATTAATGAATCGATAGTACAGAGAGTCTCAGGAATATTTTTTCTGAGAAAACCAATTAACTTCAACCCTTCCAAGTACTCCAAACGAACCACCATCAGCTCAAACACGTGAAGAAATGTAACATCGATAGCAAAAACACAGAAAAATATCAATTTTTATCACCTCCGATCACACACGCTTAGAAGATATAGACATAAAATTTTATTATTCGTCGAATCGGTGAGATTTTTATTGTCGTTTTTTTTAACTACAAACTACCAAAAAAGAACCGGTTTTTTTTTGATAAAAATCGGTAAAGAACCGATGCACGTACGGCCATACGTCTCTGGAGGTTCCCAGAACAGTCACACTTTTGAATGTAAAGTGTCATTAATAAACCATGTTATTGCCTTAATAATTGTTTTCGATAACTATCAACGCGCTAAGTAATGAGATCGTGTGCAACTCGTGTTTGAATTTGAATTTTTTGGGTTTTTTTGTTTACTTTGAACTTTTGAACCGTCGCGTCGTGGTACAAGTGTGTGATTGTTAACATGACGATTGCGGTTCGATTTCCCCTTGGGAGAATGAACTAATACCATAAATAATATAATAAATAAATAAAATAAATAAGAGAAATAGAAAAATAATAAAAAATAACTTAGAAAACGGAGTGTCTCAACGCCACATTCCTTCTAACCAATAGGAAAAGGGAAACCAAAGATAAATTCTCTTCAAACATTCCTCCATACATTCACTTAAGCCCATATTAACATAAGGTGTCTGGTAAAACTTTCCACCACCATATTTCACCATTTCTCCACTGTTAATAGCCAATAGGATTTTCTACCCCGTCTCCGGGCTTCGGGAAGTCATTAGAGGCATAATTCAAGTAATAAACACTGCGATAAATATCAAAACCCTTTCTCTAAAGGGGTTGTTTTAGTGACAATATTGTTTATTGTGGAGTTATCGGAGTTTCTTGTTCAATTTTGGGGGTGGTTTTGTCTTGTGTATGGTATTTTGTATGGGAATTTAGTTTTTTTCATTATCTGGTAGTAAAGTAATAAGTGAGTAATGTAGGCTGATTAGTCTAGTGTCAATACACTCTGTTAATTAACTGCTAATAAACCACGGGAGGCACGTAAAGCATAAATATAGAAAAAAAAATTCTTTTACACCTTTTGGCTCTACATAGAATTGAAACTTTATACAGGCCATTCATGGCGTAGGAACACAAGCATGTAACTGCAAACGCGACCGGTAGTGGGTTGGATTCTCACTGGAGAAAATTACAATATTCAATATTTCATTTCCTCGGTCTGGTAACAAACTAACGAGGAAAAGCACTGAGTTTCGCCACTTAAAACGCAAAATCTTAAAACTAGATTCCCTCTGCCTATCCCGCTACATGCGGGATTCAACGTGAACGAAAAAAAAAGGAAGATTTCCAGTAAAATTTCAAACATAAAACGGCACAAATAATTAACAATATCACCAAAAACATCTCACGACCCAATGCACAATTATTAATAGATTTGACCCCAACTCCAATTAGCTCTATAAAGTCCCACTCATAGATACGTACCTACTACCCGTTCGTGTAACAGCTATAAAGTCAAATTTAGTGTTTAAAAGGGTACAAATAATTATATAAGGAATTTCATTTCGATTACAACCAATGGCTTTTTGGTGGATCTAAAGGATTAATTGCTTTATGGGACGTTATGGTGTTTACCGTGTGTTCTTCTATAGAGAAAATA